>JAPYZJ010001795.1:0-33075 GCA_030522765.1 Ophioninae sp. B BG-2022a
AAAAAAAAAAAAAAAAAAAAAAAAAAAAAAAAAAAAAAAAGAAAAAAAAAAAAAAACAAAAAAAAAAAAAAAAAGAAAAAAAATAAAAAAAAAAAAAAAAAAAAAAAAAAAAAAAAAAAAAAAAAAAAAAAAAAAAAAAAACAAAAAAACAGAAAAACGTCGTTTTATTGTAGGTTAAAAAGAAAAACGACCCAATTAATAAATTAACGTGGGTGCAGAGATTGAACTCATGCGCGGGGAGCAGTGTAAGCTGACAATCAATGATCTATGGCTATTGAACAAGGCTACAGAATGTTTGTTACTTTCGACCCGCCGTTACTTTTGTCCCCGTTCTCCCCTACTCTATACTGGAGTATGAGCAACCGCTAGTTGAACGGAAATTTGGCTATCTGGTGACTAAAACGTAAGCGACTTCGTTTTACGTAAATGTTTCAGAGTTTTCGCTCTCTGGCTACTACTGATGAAGAATTTGGGTACACTGATGTACTTTAGCACCGGAAATTGGCGTATTCACGTTTCCCGAACCCGCGCTGTGTGGGATCGAATGAATCGTAAAGATGCCAAATTATTTTTCTGTGATTTGAGGGAGCTTGACTGGACGGAATACTCCTACTCGTTTTGGGCCGGTCTTCGAGTTTACATACTCAAAGATCCCA
This sequence comes from Ophioninae sp. B BG-2022a, assembly GCA_030522765.1. Lineage (NCBI taxonomy): Eukaryota > Metazoa > Arthropoda > Insecta > Hymenoptera > Ichneumonidae > Ophioninae sp. B BG-2022a. The sequence goes on from JAPYZJ010001795.1 coordinate 657, forward strand.
TGACTACATATCGAGCGGGCAAAAATTTACGTCGAACTATCGAGCTAACTTTCGGAATTTTTTACAATGTCATGAGAATTCTCATTTTGTTTTACGTCAGCCGATGGCTGCTGAACACTCTTTTCTAAGTTTTATATTAATTGTGCACATTATTCGAATATCTCTTTGTTTGCTGCGGCGAATAAAAAATTCACCCCCGCTTGAATTTTCTACCAATCGGAAATTCATGAAAAATTGCGAAAATTTACATCGTTTTTCCGTGCTCTGAACTAATAATTTGCCTTGATTTGCGCGTTTAACGAGTTTCAATTTCACGATACGTCTTAACAAGCAAAAACGAAAACGTGAGTTAGAGGTGTTTCAATGGCGACATACAAAAATATCGGCAGTCGAGTTTTTTCTTTGTGCCTCTCGTCTACTTTATCAACACACATTGATTTTCCTTTAATTTTGTGCGTGTGACGAAACTCCGGATTTATAGACTGGATACACATGAAACACTTAAACATATATCATTTTTCTCGGTGCATCCGATAATTTGTTATTCTTTAGAACAATTAATAATAAATTGAGGTTTTTTTTAAATGTTTTTTTAGCCTTTTAATTTTAGGTTCAAGCGTCACGTAACTTTGGGTGCACGTATGTATCTATAAAATGGAACTTCGCTTGTAATTTATCAATTGTGAATAAAGATGGATTAGTTTTCCAACTCATTTGATTTAATCTATCCCGATTTATTGGACCGACTGACATGTATATTTGAATACTGGACGATCTTGTCCATTTATCCAATGATCTGTCTTATCCCCAATTTCCTTATTGTTCAGTTTCTTTGTCAACGAAATTCAAGCTGGTATTAAATAAATAACTCTTTGCGGTTGGCAGATTTAATGAAATTGAATTTCTGTAAGCAATCATACATTTTGATCTTGTAAGTTGACACAAACAATTAAATCACGCAGTAATTAATTAATCGTATATATTTAATTAATTGATTGATCTTAAACGACTTCTATGACGATTTGAAAATGTTCCCACTACGGGGACATCGACCACAAAGGATTAAAACTACAATTAAAGAAAACAAATAATTCATAATACATAAATACAATTACAGTTTCGCGATATGCGTACGTAAAAATGACCAAAAACCCGTTTCGCCTTTCCTCTCCGATAATGAACGAATCAGTATGCAATACACTAAAAAAAAAACACTTGAATGATGTCGTGGATTGACCTAAATGTGTTTACATCATGCTTTCTCATGTTTTCTTCATTCCTATGCATAATTCTTGAAAAATTGACAACTGTCGTTTGCATGACTAGCTGGTATTAGCGTTACTGGTGCATAACTAGGTCATACGTATGAATAATGTTTACACTTTTATATACACTAGAGTTTATAAAACAGAGCGTGAGGGAATCCAGAAGTTGTTCGATTCGTGACTACGATATCAAAAGAGTCCTCTCCTCGATCAAATCTGAACGAAGGTGAGAAGCTGTTTTAATGGAAATATTTCCTTCTATCGGCAGACATAGCGTATTTTTTAAGAACTCTAAAGAGTTTCTACGGTGAACGACTGACGTCCCAAAACGTTCAAACATTTTGCGTATTTATCTTTTTTTTTTTTTTTTGTAACTTTTATGTGTGAATTCGTGTATTTGTCTCTAATTGAAGTGGACAAAGGGATATTTCAATGGAAACTGTGAGTGCAAACAGCGGCGTCTTCACGAATATCGAGTAATCGAGTAATCGAGTAAACGATTTACCCTCGTCACTGAGAAAAGCCCGGAGTTTACGGAACTGTATGCACAACCGTACTTACTCTACAGACGCCGCTGTTTTATTTTTCATCGAGTACGGAACGTTAGCCGAAAACATACTGCGATCCCAAAATCATAGACGAGTATAACTACCGTCTTTTTTAATATACAGAATGATGAAAAACATGAGCAGTGACGATGACGACTCTTCTCTCTGACGATGACGAAAACAATTAAATTAGACGGTCGTACAGCAATCTCGAACTAATAATTTGTAAAAACATTTTTTCCTGATAATCGTGAATCCAGTATCGTCTGAGTTCCTCATTGCCAACCTGTAAAGATATTCAGTTATTAACCGGAAGTCGCAATACTTGCTGTCGAAGAGCATTGCTCAAATCCATATGTGTAGTAAAAAGAGAAAAATACTGTTTTCAAGCTGGTGTGGCGATAATGATTGGATTATATATATTCACGCAGATGGACGACATTTATAATCGATTGGACAGTCTGAACGCCTTTGACGAAGAAATTACAGAATCCAGCGATATACAACATTTTTTCGCCGGCCAATGTGTCTTCCTGACGGGCTGTACCGGATTTTTGGGCAAACTATTTCTTGAAAAACTTCTTAGAAGTTGTCAGAATATCAAGAGAGTCTACGTATTGGTTAGGGAAAAGAAAGTATCACCTGAGGACAGGATTACGCAATACTTCGAGAATTTGGTTAGTAAAAGCACTGGCGAAACTTGTTAACTCAATCCATACCATGGATTCATAAGATTCGCTTTTTTAGATCTTCGACAGATTAAAAGTGGAAAATCCGAATTATCGATCAAAAATATCGATTATAGAGGGCGATTTGTGTAAAGAGAATCTTGGACTATCCGCAGAGGATAAAGCTACTCTCGTCGAAGAAACAACGTTGATATATCATAACGCAGCCAACGTGAAATTCGATGAAAAAATAAATGTGTCTATACGGGTGAACGTATTCGGCACGAAATATATGTTGGATTTGGCCAAAGAGTGTAAAAATCTTCTTGCCTTCGTTTATATCTCGACGGCCTATTCTCACTGTTATCGACAGCACATCGAAGAGAAGTTTTATCCTCCTCCCGGAGATTTGAAGATGATGAAGGAAGTTATGGAATACGGAGATTCTCGACCCAACGGCATAACGAACGAAGAACTGAAAAATATACTTGGCAAATGGAAAAATGCTTACGTCTTCACGAAATCGACTGCTGAAAGTCTAGTGGACAGTTGCGCCAAAGATGTGCCTTTCGTTTGTCAAATTTTCAGACCAAGCATAGGTACGTATTTTTGAAGCTCACGAGGTGAGAGCATTTGGTTATTGTTCACTAATGGCTAGACCAAATTTACAGTCTGCTTTTAACATACCAATATTGTATTAGCAATGCTTTTCGATGAGATGGTGAAAATAAAAAATCAGGTCGATATTCAATATCTTTGACTCATCGATGTACTAGAGCAGCAACAATGAAATTACTAAAAAAAAAAAATAGATATTTTGTTACTAAGTTCAACTATTTAATCTTCGTCAATTATCTTCGCGGTCGCTTCGATATTTTTTAAAAAAGTGTTGTGGGCATTTAATTCTTCATTGTGTGTGTGTGTGTGTTTTTTTTTTTTTTTTTTTTAAATATTGTTGAACAGTCACTTCGACATACCGGGAACCCATCCGGAGTTGGTGCGGAAACTTGAATGGTCCCACTGGTTTGATAGTAGGATACGGCCTCGGGTTCATTCATACCCCTTATAAGCCCGAAATTCCCGTTGACTTCATTCCAGCAGACATGTGCTCAAATGCAATGATTTCTACGACTTGGGATGCGGTTGTTAAGTACAGTCACTCTGATTACTTTGGTCACTTGATAAGAGCATGTACGGTTAAAGATTTTTCCGGATATCGATAGCGAAGAGATTCGAACGCGAGCAGGTTATAGGAATACAGCCAAAATGCTTTATAAAGAAAATGTCAGCTCTCATCCAACTGCGATCATAGTCCATTGTCGAAAAACACGTCGAAAGAAGACACTTGGGCTAAAGAAAGTTTAGATCGTGATTGGGAAAACGTAATATTTTCCGATGGGTTTATTTTTCGGCACGTATTTCCATCAATTATACCTGGTCCTGTCAAATCAATAGACTAATATGGTAGATCGAGAAACACTTCATAATGAAAATGAAACGAATTGGTCGAAGATACAATTTAATTATAAATATTGGAAGCGACAGAACTTCTTATTAAGAGTCTTATCAACTCTTCAATTCCCATGTCCAAAGTAATGAAGTTTTATAATTTTAGTTTAATTATCAAGTAAATATGTGTTAATTGAAAAGGAAAAATTTTTTAAAATCTAAAAATCACCCCTCTCCCGATTTATAGAGGAGGGGGTTGATTTTTAATATCGTAAAATTATCAGGTATTTTTTCGAGTAAATATGTGTCAAATATAGGTTGCATATATAACTAAAGCATACAATAATTTAAAAAAAACGATACTTACGGTCTAGACATTTTTATAGCACTTTTTATCACAGTAGGTAGGACAAACTGAGTTTCTTTCCAATTGCCGCGAAATAACCTAGTGACATTGACAACAGATTAGTGATGTGTGTTGCCACATAGAAAAAATAAAAAGTAGTATTCAATGCAATTACTAATTATTAGAAAAAAATAAAAATAAAAAATATATTTAACAATGGTATAAAATCACGACTAAACATATGTCACCTCAAATTCTTTTCGAGTTTTGCCGCACACGCTCTTATCAAATTGGATTTAATACGTTTGTGATGTGTCCCTCTGTACTAATCGTCTCTGGTTCAACCGGTCCAACAGTAAGATCCCGAATCAAGCGGTCATTTACAATTACGGTAGCACTATTGTGAATCGACTAACGTCACAACAATTGCTAGACGATAGCTTTGCAAGGGGTGAGGATGCACCATCGGTGAATATGATGGGGCCCTTGTACATCACGCAAACCCATTGCTTATGGAACTTTTGGTTTAGTAATTCGACAATGCCACTGTTCACGGCCCTTTTCGCTGACTTTGTCCTGTTATGCACAGGCAAAAAAACACGGTGAGTAAACACACATTCATAAAATTTACTTTTTTTTCCTTCCGGCAGTGTGGAGATACTGACAATTATCCAATAATCTGATTATCTGTAATATAACGGTTGGTTGTATCCCTTTACACCTGACGCTACGATTAATCATTTTGAAGAATTTTTTTGAACAATTTATGACTCCAAATGTCACGATCATTTTGAAGAATTTTTTTCAACAATTTATGACTCCAAATGTCACGATCATTTTGAAGAATTTTTTTGAACAATTTATGACTCCAAATGAACACGATCATTTTGAATAATTTTTTTGAACAATTTATGACTCCAAATGAACACGATCGATCGACGTCGGTTGCGTTCGCAAAAATTAATCTGCGCGGCCTTGAGATTTTTTTTAAAGTTACCCGCACTATCGTGTACCGTCGGGTGTAAAGGGGTATGGAGCCAGCATCTCGAGTGTCATAATCTTACAGTTTCAGTGGAGTTCTCATATTATAATTCTTGTTTAAGGGCATGTCGAACATCGACATAACCTCACAAATTTTCGAAATCCGTTTTCTCGGCGTCGATTAAGTTTACGGCGAAAAATCGAGCATCACTCTTTGTAGAATTCATAGAGATAGAAATAGACGCTTGAATTTCACGATAAAAATGGTTCGTCCTTGAGAAATTGTAATTTAAAGATTTTTTAAAAGTTTTACAATTTCGAGTATCTCTCTAGTACTCATGTGTCACGTGGTACATCTGCGACATGTCCTTAATACTAAAACTCCGTGCGGGAACTCCTCATGAGAATGCAAAGAGATTTGCGTTACATCATAAATTTCGTGCGTTGAAGAACCTCATGGGTTCCAAGGACCCAAACAAATTCCAACAAACCCAAACCAACTGGTAATGTACTATCAGGAACTGTTGAACAATTGGCGAATAATCGATTTGAAAAAATTGCATACGCTATATTGGAATGGTAACTTCCGGTCGATGGTACCTCCCCACATTTTGCTATTTCCTCGCGGCCTCTCGTGACGTCAGTAGTGACAATTTTGCACTTTTTAGCTGCGACGGATAGTCTGTGGACAAATAATCGCGATTGTCAAGAATTACTTACTAATTTTAGATACCCAAAGATTTCGGCAAAAAGTAGTAACATCGTTTTTTTTCTATAAATATTTCAGAATTCTCACTCTTTGGCTACTTCTGATAAAAAATTTAAAATGGATGATGTACTACAGCGTCGGGAATTGGCGTATTCACGTATGCAGAACGAACGCTATGTGGGATCGAATGAATCGTCGCGATAGCGAATTATTTTTTTGCGACCTGAGGAAACTCGACTGGATGGAGTACGCTTACTCGTTTTGGGCGGGTCTTCGAGTCTACATACTGAAAGATCCAATGAGCACGAGGCATGCGGGCAAAAAGTTACGTAGAAATATCGATACATCGTACAATATAATCTATCACACCCTACAAATTCTCTTTTTGTTTTACGTAGGCCGTTGGCTGCTCAATGCTCTTATGCCCAATCTATACTAATTGTATGCGTCATGCGTATATTTCTTGTTCATTGTAGCGAATAAAAAATCCATCCAGCTTCCATCAACTGGATATATACGAATAATTGTCGAAATTCACGTGTTTTTCAAAACACGCTATTCGATCTGGATTGATTTGTAGTTGAAATAAATCGCACTGCCGTAATACGGTTTGACGTGCTTTACACGATAACCTGGGGTTCAGGTGCTCCAATAAGCATGGAATATTCAACGAGGTTTAATTTATTTATGGGTATATGTGAAATATTTAACGAAATATAATTTTTTACGTTCCATTTAATTATTTATTAGATTAATTAATAATGGATTTCATCAAATGTTCTGGGAGCTTTTTAGTTTTATATGTGTCACGGTAATTTTCGATTTTCGTTTCCACTCTCGATGACTTCTCCAAGATGTTACTTCAATAATAATTTACCAATTGTAAATAAATCTCTAAGAGTTTTTGGACTTATTTGTATTATTCTATTCCGACCACTCGCGCCTCCTGTCCTTTGATCATATTCGACAATGTTGTCCAAACTTATCCTTGCATGTGTTTCATTTTTCAGTTTCTATGACCGCCCAGTTTTAACTGATATCCAAAAATGTTTACGACGTTTAAATAAAATTAAGAATTTGTAACGAATAAATATAATTGTAGCCTTTTTATATTCGTACGTCAAAATGGTTTAAAAAAATGTTCTCGCTTTTCCTTTCCAATCCTGAACGAGTCAATATGCAATGAATTAACGAAATTTCTCTTTCGAGACCAAAATGTCGAAACCAAAATGTTCGAGACGAAATGTCGATGACCAAAATGCGTTTTTCTGATCCTTTTTTTAAAACATCAAACCGAGTTTTTTTTTGTAAAATCTGTGTGTTTTCTTATCTGATATCACTGTTCCACTGTTTATTTGCCAACGCAATTTAAGCTGGTATTGAAAAATATAAAAGATAATTATATATAACAAATAATTCATAATACATAAATATAACTACAGTTTAACGATATGCATACAGAAAAATGTTTGATACGTACACTAGACAACACTTAAATAACGTTTTGAAATAACTCATATGCGTTTTTCTCATCCTCTCTCATTTCTTCCTAATTCTACTCATGAATATTGAAAGATTGGCAAAAGTCAATTCATTAATGCACAATGGTTCAATGCATAGGGCATATATGAATAGCTAGCTGTGGCGTTGCTGGTGCGTAACTCGATGCTACGTATGAATAATAATTACACTTTTATATTCACCAGAGTTTATAAAAAAGAGCACACGAGAATCCAGAGGTTGTTCCCATCGTGACTGCGATATCGAAAGAGTCTTCTTCTCGATCAAATCTGAACAAAGGTGAGAAGCTGGTTTAATGAAAATATTTCGTTCCATCGGCAGACATAGCGTGTTTTCTAAGAACTTTAAGGAGTTTCGATGGTGAAAGACTGACGTCCTAAAACATTCAAACATTTTGCGTATTTATCTTTTTTTTTTTTGTAACTTTAATGTGTGAATTCGTGTATTTGTCTCTAATTGAAGTGGACAAAGGAATATTTCAATGGAAACTGTGAGTGCAAACAGCGGTGTCTCCACGAATATCGAGTAATCGAGTAATCGACTAAACGATTTACTCTCGTCACTAAGAAAGCCCGGAGTTTACGGAACTGTACGCACAACCGTACTTACTCTACAGACGCCGCTGTTTGATTTTTCATCGAGTACGGAATGTTTGCCGAAGACATATTGCGATCCTAAAATCATAGACGAGTATAACTACCGTCTTTTTTAATACACAGAATGATGAAAAACATGAGCAGTGACGATGGCGACTCTTACCGCTGAGTCGTCATTACGCGAGTCGAAGGTTCTCAAGAGTGCTATCGAAAACCGAGTTAATAAGTAGCGAAAAGAATTAATCTCGAATTAATAATTGGTAAAACCACTTTTTCCTGATAATCGTTAAGCTAATATCGTATCAGTTTTCTATTGCTCCATATACTATACACTTTTGACAAATGTTTTCAAGTTGGTGAAAAAATAATTATTGGAAATTAAATGTACACGCAGATGGACGACATTTACAGTCGATTGGACAATTTGAACGCCATTGACGAGGAGATCACAGAATCGAGCGAGGTTCAACATTTTTTTGCCGGCCAAAGTATCTTCCTGACGGGCTGTACCGGATTCTTGGGCAAACTATTTCTTGAAAAACTACTTAGAAGTTGTCAAGACATCAAGAGGGTCTACGTTTTGGTTAGGCCGAAGAAGGTACCATCTGAGGCCAGGATTACGCAGTACTTTGAGAATGTGGTTAGTAAATGCACTGGCGAAACTTGTAACCTCAATCCATACCATGGATTCATGAGATTCGCTTTTGCAGATTTTCGACAGATTAAAGGTGGAAAATCCGAATTATCGATCAAAAATATCGATTATAGAGGGCGATTTGTGTAAAGAGAATCTTGGACTATCCGCAAAGGATAAAGCTACTCTCGTCAAAGAAACAACGTTGATATATCATAACGCATCCAACGTGAAATTCGATGAGAAAATAAATGTGGCTATACGGGTGAACGTATTCGGCACGAAATATATGTTGGATTTGGCCAAAGAGTGTAAAAATCTTCTTGCCTTTGTTTATATCTCGACGGCCTATTCTCACTGTTATCGACAGCACATAGAGGAGAAGTGTTATCCTCCTCCCGGAGATTTGAAGATGATGAGGGAAGTTATGGAATTCGGAGATTCTCGGCCCAACGGTATAACGAACGAAGAATTGGTAAATATACTTGGCAAATGGAAAAATGCTTACGTCTTCACGAAATCTACTGCTGAAAGTCTAGTGGAAAGTTGCGCCAAAGATGTGCCGTTCGTTTGTCAAATTTTCAGACCAAGCATAGGTACGTATCGCTGAAAGTCACGAGGTGAGCGCATTTGATTATTACTCATAGAAGGCCAAACTGAATTCTCGATTTTCCTTTAATACGCCAATGTTATATAAGCAATGATTTTGGATAAGATGGTGAGCGTATTACCAAGACCGTTTTAAGCTCGCAGTTCAAAAAGCAGCCGAATATTCAATATCTTCTTCTCGTCAATGTACTAGAGCAGCAACAATGAAATTACTAGAAAAAATGCATATTTGGTTTAAAAAAGCTTAAGATATTAAGTTCAACTATTTAATCTCCATCAATTACTTTAAAGAAGTGTTGTGGCCATGTAATTCCATATTGTTTTTTTTTTTTTTTTCAAATTTTGTTGACCAGTCATTTCGACATACCGAGAACCCATCCGGAGTTGGTGCGGAAACTTGAATGGGCCCGTCGGTTTGATGATGGGAAACGGCCTCGGCTTTATTCATACCGGTTATAAATCGGACATTCCCACGGACTTCATTCCGGCAGACATGTGTGCAAACGCAATGATTTCCACCACTTGGGATGCGGTTGTTAACAAGTACAGTAACTTTGTCGATGTACAGTCTATTTGACAAAAACGTGTACGGCTATGGATTTTCCTAGGAACGACGAAGAGTAGATTCGAATACGAGCAGGGACTAAGTTGTTTATAAAAAGTCAATTGTCGACCAAACTTGGTCACAAATTGATTCTCGAAAAAAAGATTCACTTATTTCAAGTAATTTTTTCCGATGGACTTATTTTTTGGCACGTACTTCCGTCAATTATACCTGGTCCTGTCAAATCAATAGACTAATACGGTGGATCGAGAAACACTTCATAGAGGTGCACGCGTGGAACTGTTTCCAAAGTATACCATGAAAATGAAACGAATGGCTTGAAGAAGCAATCTAATCATCAATAGTGGAAGCGACGGAACTTCTTATGGAGGACATGTCGAAAACGTACCACGTGACACACGAGTGCGAGAGAGATAGTCGAAATTTTTAAATCGCAATTTCTCAAGGACGTAACATTTTTATCGTAAAATTCAAGCATCTATTTCTATCTCTATGAATTCTACAAAGACCGATGCTCGGTTTTTCGCCGTAAATTTAATCGACGCCGAGAAAACGGATTTCGAAAATTTTCGAGGTTATGTCGATGTTCGTCGCGATTTGTGTCGCCTGTCATTTCAGAGTGTCTGTACTTTTATTTTCGATACTGGCTCTCAAATTGTTTTCGAATTTTGCCGCACACGCTCTTATCAAATTGATTTTATACATATGTGATGTTCTAATCATACTATGGTAATCGTCTCTGGTTCAACCCGACCAACAGGAAAACGGAGAATCAAGTGGTCGTTTACAATTACGGTACTAGTGTTGCGAATCAAACAACGTTGAAAAAACTTCAAAAGGATGGCTTTATAAGGGGTACGGATGCACCAACGATTCATATGATGGGGCCCTATTACACGTCGTACACGAATTGCGTCTGGAACTTCTGGCTTAGCCAATTGACAATGCCACTTTTCACGGCTCTTTTCGCCGACTTTGTCCTGTTATGCAAAGGCAAAAAAAGACAGTGAGTAAACAAACGATGACGAAACAGTATAGGAATATAAATAATAATCCAATTAACTCAGTAGCTGTTATATAACGGTTGAGTGTGTGAATCTAGTCGAGAAGCATCAAGTGTAAACGGATGTTGGATGACACAAAGACTCTAGAAAAACAAATGCAAGATGCTAACTTCTCCCTCTAAACAAAATCGGATAAATTGCCGATCTTTGAACATCGAGCCATCAGGCATATTTCTTATATGAATCAATGATATAAAACTTGGAAGATGTATTCGTTTTCATATGATTTTGCGAACATTGGTTACTGGTTGCCTGGTAACCAATAACCGGTAACCATTGTCGAGATAATGTGACATCTAGACAACGCGTATCATATCTTCGGGTGGTAAGAACCTAGAGGGGTCGGTAGAGCAGAACCGGCGCGAGCTTTACTGTCACCCATCACTCGACAATATTGTCGCTCGCTTCAAAGGGGCTCGAGTGTAAAAACGTACAGATGTACACGTACACGCGATTAATTCGAACATGGGCGCGTCACCGAAACTAAACGTCGCGATTGTCGTGAGAGATTTTCTCGGAATTGTCATCAACTACTTGCTAATTATAGATACCTACAGATTTCGGCAAAAAGTAGTAACTTCGTTTTCTATAAATATTTCAGAGTTCTCGCTACTTGGCTACTCCTGATTAAAAACATGAAATGGATTATTTACTACAGCGTCGGGAATTGGCGTATTCACGTTTCCAGAACGAACGCTATGTGGGATCGAATGAACCGTCGCGATTCCGAATTATTTTTCTGCGATCTGAGGAAACTCGACTGGATAGAGTACGCTTATTCGTTTTGGGCGGGTCTTCGAGTCTACATACTCAAAGACCCTATGAGCACGAGGCATGCGGGCCAGAAGTTACGTAGGAACATCGAGCTAGTGTACTCAATTGTCTATCGCACCGAACAATTTCTCTTCTTGTTTTACGTCGGCCGTTGGCTGCTGAACGCTCTCATACCCAATTTATACTGAGTGTATGCGTAATTCGTATATTAGGTGTCGCTAAAAGAAATCCATGATTTTTGCAATATATGGCTTTAATTATCTGTATCTCGCGTTGTATGAGTCTGATCGTGTAACACAAGATGACGTTGTAACGTCATGTCTCAAATGAGATTTCGTACTGAACAAACTTTTGGGACAGTTTTCTGATAGGTTGACTCAGTTTGTGATTGGTTTACTCCTGAAAATTGTGGATTTATTCTTACTACACCTAAAACTATATTTTATTGTTCATCGCAGCTACTAAAATATCCATCCAGGTGAATCTTCCATCAACTGGATATATACGAACAATTGTCAAAATTCGCATATTTTTTCGAACACTGGATTCAGTCTGTCTTAATTTGTACTTATAACGAATTTTAATGCCCTAATATGGCTTGATGTGCATTAATTGAAAACCTAGGTTTAAGGTGCTTCAATACGCATGGAATATTTAACAATGTAGAATTTATTTATGGGTACAGAGAGAATATTTAACGATATATGATTTTGTCCGTTCCATTTAAATATTTATTATCTATTGAATTAATTAATCATGAATTTTATCAAATTTTCGAGCTTTTTAGTTTTATATGTGTCACGGTAATTTTCGATTTTCGTTTCCACTCTCGATGACTTCTCCAAGATGTTACTTCAATAATAATTTACCAATTATAAATAGATCGCTAAGAGTTTTCGGACTTATTTGAATTATTCTATCCCGACCACTCGCGCCTCCTGTCCTTTGATCATATTGAACACTTTTGCCCAATCTATATCAGCGCAGTTTAAACTGATATCGAAAATTGTTAACTACGTTTAAATAAAATAAAGCCTGTAATTAATAAATATAGTTATAGCCTCTTCATATATAAGTCAAAATGGTACAAAAATCTTCCGGCTTTGTCTCTCCGATCTTGAACGAGTCAATATGCAATGCAATGAAAACATTTCTCCAAACGACCAAAGCTAGACTGACCGAACGAGAAGGTAGACTGATTTTGTGAACCGCTTTTGAAATGCCAATGTAATATTAGCTATGCTTTAGGGTACGATAGCGAGCGTTTTCATAAAGCCGTGTATGGCGCTATGATACTGAATTGAATATTTCTTCCAATTATTAAACAGTCAATGTCACGTACCAAGCAAGGACTCGAAGTTGGAGCGGAAATATGAATGGACTTATCGGTGCGAATGTAGCATACGGCCTCGGCTTGCAACTCGCATGAAAACTGCATCCCAAGTGGTCGAAAGCGTTGCATTCGCGCACATGTCGCCTGGAATGTTGTCGCACATCGTGTAGAGTAGCTGGACTTTTTCAAATGCCTATGTTGAGCTGGTGGTTGAGTTTTGCCGGAAATGCTCGTGTCGAATACCTCTGTTTTAATCATCACTGGCTCAAACGATTCAACAGGAACAGGAATGGAGAAACAAGCGGTTGTTTATAACTTTGTTAGCTCCGCTGTGAATCGAGTGAGTGAACAAAGCGTGCAGAGCAATACCTTTGTGAGGGGTCAGGATGCGCCGTCGGTTCACATGATGAGGCCCTATTACATCAAGAATACCAATTGTATCTGGAACGTCTGGTTGCAACAATTCACAATATCGTTGTTCACGGCTCTTTTTGCTGACTTTGTCCTGTTATGCACAGGCCAAAAAACACGGTGAATAAACAAACAATAATAAACCTTACTTTTCTCCTCTCGGCAAGATCTCAGAACTGAAATTTATCCAACTATTTGTAATATAACAACTGGGTGCAATTGTCAATCTTTGAATGTTAAGCTGTCAGCTATATTGAACGTAGGAATCAATGCTAGAGAACGTGAAACGAGATTTAATCTTTTTCATTACGATTGTCCGAAAGTTTGTTACCGATTAACTGTAACATTACCGTGTGATACAACGCATCGTACCGTCGGTGGATAAAAGACTGTAGCCCTTAAGGTGAAGCGGCATTCTTATTGAAACAGCGACACAGCCCCGACCCGACTTAGTAGGGTAAAACTGGCGAGAGCTTCCGCTACCTACCGCTCAACAACATTGTCGCTCGTCGCCGAAGGCCCTCCAGTGCAGTACGTATACGTACGTACGGACCAATTCTAAGATGAGCGCCGCAACAGATTTTTCGAGAACTAATTTTCACATATGGTGTTCTAGATTTTCGGGAAATCGTAAACAAATACTTCGATTTTCTAACTCTCACGGTTTTCCGAAAATATGGATTAGGATCAAATGATTGAGGTGCCAAAATGTATGTTTTGAGTGTGGGAACGCGACTCTTCTCCTCTCTTACCTGTGACATTACTCAAACTTTTTATGTTACATAATTTCCAACATGGCTCTCACATGGCAACACAATCTATTTTTTTTTCGGTTCAAAACATTTGATGAGATGAGAGAGATTTGTCCATTAATTTGACATTCTTAAGACGGAATGACGAAATACTACACAGAGGTATGGGTCATACCCACGGATTTTCTAAACGGGTGTTCAAAATTTCATAAAATCCCAGAGGATATCAAATTGATTGACGAACGACTGTCTGCAGGTCAAATTTCTCGAATATAATTAAAAACAGTAGATCGTTGTACAATGCTGAGCTTATAATTAAATTGAAAAAAGATAACAAATTTTCCTACTGCCACGAATGAAAGCATTGAAAACACATTTTGGCAGTTCAATTGTCTCAAGCTCAATCAAAGCGCGTTAGAAGGAAAGGGACGCCTCGTCCTGTGAAATTTATCGATAGGAACCAGCAGTTTTGTCTTACGGACTCTAACCGTGGTTGCGACGAATTTTTGCTTCGAGTGTTATTCACACATGAGAGCGCGAACACTTACGAGTGAATGGCCCGATAGCGAATTAGATGTTGCATTTTCGTACTTGTTTTTGCACCTTCACGAGCGCCGTTGCCATCTCTCCGGGGTGTGAAGTTTGAATTCCTGTATCCCGAAGCAAAACATTCGACCTTCCAGAGTATACTGCGCATCGGCGCACTCGCCGCAGTGCGAAATAGCAAACTGCAGGATCCGTTGAGTTTAACGTGTCGTTGCTGCCATCTGTCCCCAACACCGTGACATCCTCGCCCGGACGAAATTCCGATATCACGATCCGACACCTGGTGGCGAAACGTAGTAACTTTGTTTTCCGTAAATATTTCAGAGTGCTCGCTCTCTGGATACTGCTGATGAAAAATTTGGGATCGTTGCAGTACTTCCTCTCCAGCAATTCGCGTTTTCACGTTCGAAGAACACCGGCCATGTAGGATCGAATGAACCGTCGAGATTCCGAATTATTTTTCTGCGATCTGAGGAAAATCGTTGTGGGTTAGTCTTCGAGTTTGCATACTCAAAGAGTTACGTAGAAAGATCGAACTCGTGGTCGCGATTGTCAACACCGTGCGAATTCTCTTCTTTTACGTCGGTCGATGTCTGCTGAACGCGTACGCGTCATTGGTGTATCACGCTTTTCGATCCAGTGGATAGAAATTTTATCCAATTGAGTTTTCCTTCCCGGTCGACCGAATTGAAGCCCGAAAGAAATATGTGTATTTCCTGAATTGTTCATTACGGATTTTTGGATTTTGTGTAAGTCATTGAGCTTCAGTATCAGATCACTTACAAATATAAAAAATTTGTAGGTTTTCACTAGTTTGTTATAAAGGCTCAAAATTGGATATTTTTGATAAATTTGCTAAACCAAACATATCTCGAAAGCTATTATTTTTCGATAAAAAATATGGGAGGTTGAATCTGTTGCATTTTAGTATCTCTCTCGTTCTGCCGTGAATACGTGTAACACTGTACCTATATCATACTTTATGTGAAGGGATATGGAACGAAAGTTTTAATGTATATAATTAGAGACTTTGGTAATTATGCAATTTAAGGATTTTTTTGAAAAATGAGGGGAACATTTTTTGAAGCTTGAACGTGTTTATTCTATTATGTTCAGGGATATTCCGTTGGGGGAGGCCAACACTTTTCATTAATTTCATAATTTATTGGCGTTTCTGAAGTTCGCTGAAATACGTGATAAAATATGACTTTGTAAAATATTTCGACGTCTCTAGTCCAAAGTACGAGCAATTGCACTACGTTCATGATTTTGTCGGCGCTAATAACGACCGATGAAAATGTTGAAGGAGAATGATTCAATATTTTGTATGTACTTCCCAGAAACCCTGGGGGTGCATACAGGCCTCTGGGAGGGGCCAGGCCCCCCTTGGCCACTACCTAGTTACGCCAATGCCACGAAGAAACAACTGTCGTATACGTCCGCTTGAAAAATCTCCAACTCCGACAGTCGATATTTTGCGTGTCTCGTTTGAAAAATCAATCCGTTGCATCATACTATTTATTATCTCTTAGTTTAATCAACAGTAAATTTTGGTTTTTATCAAATGTACTTTGAGACTCGCGGCATTAGATTTATGCATCACGGTAATTTTTGGTGCTCGTTCTGGTCTCATTGCTGTCGTTTAATTGTCAATTTAATTGTAAAATACCACTCGTGAATAAAATATGACGAATTTTTAAACTTATTACCAAAACCGCTGCGTATGAAAGCGCAAATTTCAAAAAGTGCTGAAAGCATTTCATTTACGTTTCCAACAGTAGATAAATTATCCATCGAGGAAGCTTGATGTGTGTTCGCAAAACTCTTACCATAATGGGCTAAAATAGAGGATGGCTTGTATTAAATTTCCGTTTCTTTAAGTAAAATTCATAAAGCCTCGCATTTCAGTCTTCCGGTTGAAAATTAAGAATGACTTATCGAAACGTATCTCGGAAAATAAAAAGCGAGAAATCGTGAGTATAATTTTGTATGGATGTTCCGTCGGTCTTGCTAATAAAACCGAGAGCGAAGTATACGAGAAAAAACCAGTAGATTTTCCGGTTGAGAATGAAAAAAACTGTTAATTCAAATCCCATTCGAAATTGTAAGAATAATTAACGAAGTAACAACGTATTCGCATAAAATCCGTATTTGTCGTCCGCGTCAAGCTCGAAGATAAAAATAGTCCTCGCGAATAACCTCAAAATTAAAACGAACCTTTTTTTTTTTCGGGCAGTGCAAGCACGATTGAAGGCGAGAAGAATTTCTGGGAATTACACGAAACGGAAGTGAGGTTCGGGCAAATAATTGGATGACACCAATAAAACGTTATTATATATAGAATAATACTCTTTATTGTTTTTTTGATACTTGTTCTTGTCCATATCGTGTCGGGTTTTTTTTTCCAGCGTTCTCATCTCGTTCTCCCGTGGTTAGTATTTTGGTAAAACGACATAACGTGGTACACAAATTCACCGCTAAAAAACGTATTCGACCACTCGTTAGCGTGCCGTATCTTCGGACCGCTTACGACTAGATTTATTGTTTTTCAATTTTGCAATGTTCTTGGATCTTCGAGATCGCGCTAATGTGAAAAATCCTTGCTTTTCCTCCTCCTCCTCCTCGTCGACCGGACGTTCTTTCTTCGTTACGTTTTCGTTGAGGATTTTCAACACAATCGTGATACCAGTCAAAAATAGTGCTTTTTTTTACACGCGGTTATTGGAAACAAAGTACGGAGAATATCGAGTGATCGATTCGCTTTTTAGATACACACTGTGCATCTTACGTCTTTCTTCTATTGTTCTTATTTCTTCTTCTTTTTCGTTCGTTCGTCAAAAGATGGCGCCGCGATTCGAAGCGATCCGAAGATGAGCTCGAATTCTTTTGTTGTTGTTATCTATCATCGTTTTTTCAATCTTTTAGACTTTTCTTTTGTTGCCCGAATTACATACTATCGCAATTGCATAAATGACTATTTTGTCGTCACGATTTCTTCTAACTTCCAATTTTGTATTTCTTTTCGTTTTTATTCGAGCTCATTTTTTTTTTTTTTTTGTTCGTTCCAACATCACGGCGTAGGTTTTTCGATGCAACTTTAACTCTGTCTGTAAACACCCTTGTCCTCTGTGCTACGATTTTTTTTTTGTTTTTTTTTTCTTTATATATATTTACAATGTACATTGTTGTCTTTCCAGCCCTAGGTTTTTTTCGTCGGTGTTTGCTGGGACAGGCTCGACAATACCGCTAAATGAAAATCCGGAGAATAAGTGAAAACTTGAGTCGAAAAAAAAAAAAAAAGAAAAACAGGAGATCGCATCGAGAGTTCTCGAAATATCGATCGACGATTCGGGAAATTGTAAAAATGCGCGGGTGACCGTTCGGGCTGAAACTGCACTTCGCTCGAATCCATACAACGGCTAACTAATTCTTGGATATCGTAATAGGAACTTAATCGTACATTTTTGCATCAGCCCTTCAACGAATTTTTGTTTACGTTTCTATTCGAACGGATTTTTTTCAAAATTTCGAACAATAGCGTCGCGGCGCTCGATCTTTCGCGTTCAAGCTCGTTCCCCTCCACCGCCGAATTTTTCATTGATACATTCGTTTATAAATACATTTTCATAATAAATAAACTTATAAAAATGCATATTCAAAAGATTGTGAAATTTTTAATTTGCACTAATGTATCTTTCTTGGGTGAATTTTTTTTTTTTCAATGTTCACTCTGTATACTCGAAGCATCGGAGACACGGCTCGAAGATACGAAAATTATCAACGTTCAATTTTTTACAAATAAATTCGTCGCGGGTGAATTTATTTTGGAATATTCATTTTTAGATTCTCGAAGGATCGAAGCTATGGCCTCGAGGATGCGAAATGAATGAAATTTCAAATTTGTACGAAGAAGTCCTTCGTGCGCGAATAAATGCTCGAAATTTTTGAATTCCCGAATGATTGAAGACGTGGCTATCAAGAATTGAAAAAATCATGAAATTTAAGATTGGCGACGATAAATCCTTCGCATGTACA
This sequence comes from Ophioninae sp. B BG-2022a, assembly GCA_030522765.1. Taxonomy (NCBI): domain Eukaryota; kingdom Metazoa; phylum Arthropoda; class Insecta; order Hymenoptera; family Ichneumonidae; species Ophioninae sp. B BG-2022a. The sequence continues at coordinate 19,463 of JAPYZJ010001795.1, forward strand.
TTTATTTTCGAATATTCGTGTGAATCCAAAATCCACGCGAATGATCAATTTTTCATCCACGTATGGAAGAGGAAAACAAGAAAAAGAAGAAAAAAAAAGTAAAACAAATAATTAGCAATAATTCCCATCTTCACCCGTGAAGATGCACCAATGTGATCCAATTTCCAAATCCACGACCAGCGTGAACAAACGAATTTTTGTATTCCAAAAAAATGGTCCAAAAAAAATAAACAAATACTATATTGATCCTTCCACGGATCATCATGACGCTCCGGCGAGGCCACCGCCATAACTGGAAGATCGAATCTCTCTCGAGAAGCGTACGAAAAAAAAAAAAATGAAACTTCCCTAACGTTGGATCGATAGTGAACACCTCCTGAAACGGCGACGCTCCGCCTCCAGGAAAACTCTTAGAGAACGAAAATTCGTTTGGGCAAAAATGCCGTCCGAAATATTAGCGGCAGGTTTCTGGCTTTGCAAATGGACAATTGAAGACAAAAAAAAAAAGACTAATTTATCGGTAGTCGAACGAGACCCTGCAATCGCCTTATCACTTAACAAGGTAAATATATATAATAATCTTATGTATATTCAATTCTTGTGAGCGCATATATATATATATATATATATATATATATATATATATGCACAAACGTGTATATATTTATTATAATATAATAATATCTTATGGATATTTTACTTTATAGCTATTTCTTCACCGCTTAAACGTCACTCTCTCTCACTCTCTCGCTCTCTCTTTAATCCGGTATATTATTTATAATATTTACAAGTTTTCTTCGGTAAAATTACCGAGTGTATAATCCCATTTTTTTTCCTCACGATAACTTATTGATAAACTTCGCACCGCGCAGCTGTGGCTTTAATCCGATCTTTTTCTATTATCTCAGAGTCTCTCATTTTCCAAGTTTGATTCAACGTTGTGATCGAACGTTTAAATAGAAATTCTTTGTGCTTGGCGCAATTGTTTGTTTTTATTTTTTGTTTCAGCTTTCGTACGTGGACGTGTGCGTGCGTCAAAAATGAAAGAATGAAAAGAATCGAGTTCTGAGTTTGAGTTCTGGGTTTTTTTTTTTTTTTTTGTTGTTTATCCGACGTAATCGTTATCGCAAATCGTCGAATTTAGTGCCATTAGGTTGGGCTTTCTTCCGTTGAAATGATTGGACGAACCGAAGAACGTCGAGTGGGTCTTTCGGAATTTTCAATTTTTTTTTTTTTTTTTTGAAAAAAATATTGTTGCCTCTCCTGTTGGATGCTGAGCCGAGAAACGTTGGATCGATAGTTTGATTAAATTTTTATTTAAAATTCGATTCGAGGAATCTCGCGTTTAACTTCGATTGGAATTTTTGTTAAATTCGTCGCTGGATGTTCGCGAGGAAAACGCGGGATTCGCGCGAGTTTCGAGCGGAACGTAACGAGGAGAACTCGTTCGGACACATCCGGCTGTGTCTTCCTCCGTCATTGGCCGTCAAATGGACGAAATTTTTTTCACGCTATAATTAATATTGCTCGGGTCGATAAAAAAAAAAGTATTTAAAAAGTCACTTCTAGGTATCTGGTTCCTTTTGTTTTTTTTTTTTTAACTTTGATCCAGTCTAGAAAAGAAAAAAAAGATTCGAACCGGAAGACTTCGTAATTATTTTTTATTACTACTCCGATCCATACCTCGACCCGCTTCCGATTTTTGAGTCATATCGCTATCGTATTTTTTTTTACGCGCGTACGATTTTCGATAAACATGGATTTACGTTTTGGGTGCGATTCACATACCATTACGAACCCGAACAAACCCAAACATATTGTTCTCGACGTGTCTCAGTCGCAGATAAAAACTGTGAGAGATCATCAACTTTTTGTAATGGAAACTCCATCGAAATGCGGTTTTCCATTCCCCGTTCGATTATCGCCGAATTTCTACAGTTTTCATTCGACTTCTAAAGATCCAGGTACTTATTGACGTTTCTTCCTTTTTTTTTTTTACACAAAACGTAAGAAAACGCGATGACGGCTCTCTCTCTCTCTCTCATTTATTACACCGGCCATTTTCCAATTCGCCACTCGACGGTTACTCATCAGTGACTATAATTATCTTTTTCAGGAAACTAACGATTTTTCGTCCGACGATTTTTCTCCCACGCGCATATCCAATTCGGAAAACTCGAAACCCAGAAGTTTGAATAAATTTATCAAGATTGGATATCTCTGAGCAATTCGAAATTGAAAAAAAAAAAAAAAAAAGCGGAGGAGACAAAAACGAGCCATTGGCAGTAAAGTGGGCAGTAACCGAGAAACGAGACAAAAAATTTTGAGGCGAAGAAAAGGGGAGAAAGCACCAGGTTTTAGGCATCCTAGCACCGGTGGTAGGTAACCGATTTTTTTTTCTGTTTCGCGTGCACTTTTGTACTCGTGAATCGTGAGTATAGGCCTCGGCGGTAACTTCCGCGAATGATCGCCGCGGCTCGACTACCGGACTCTCTTTTCTCTCCGTTCGTTGCATTCTTTTTTTTTTTTTTTGTTTATGTGCAAATGTATCGCGAGGGGCCGAGAACTTTTGGACCGGTAATACGTTTTCGAAGTGCCTCAACAATGGCGAGCTAGGCGGACGATGTCGATTGGTAAAAGGCTCCTGGAAGAGGTACGCATTCGGAATACGAAAACGTAAATTAAAGAAAAAAAAAACGCTCAATGGAGAATTAAGGGATGGACGGTGTTTTTCAATGAATCGAAAGTGTCGATGCTTCAAACGGGAAAATCGTCTTATCGATACTTTCTTTTTTTTTTTTTTCAAAATTCGACTTTCCAAAAATCGAATATACTTTCAACATCGCCCATCCCTGGGGATCCTTGGGTCTGATTGGTCGTTAACATATAGGCGCATCGCCGGCCCGGGGTACCATGAAACGTTGAAACCTTCGAAACATTAACTATCCCCCCTCTCTTTCACTCTCGCTCTCTCTCTCTCTCTCTCTCTCCCTCTTTCTCTCTTTCTGCACTTTTTCTTCCTCACTCTCTTCCGAGTTACGGATCGCTAAATTTTTGTTTGTCGATGTAAGAGACGACTTTTACGTATCATTGCGATTCCTCGGTTGATTCGAAGACAACTTCTGGACTTTCCAGAAAGAGCAATTGCTGAAGCGGGAAAGCGGGAGACAGAAGGGCAAAGACAGAAAGAAAGAGAGAAAGAGAGAGAGAGTGAGAGGGAGTGGATCTCGAAATGTACAACGCCGAACGATCTCAATCGAGTGGCATGTAATTGACACGAGCCGCGTGTTAATAAATAAAATAACAAAAAAAAAAAAAAAAACAAAAAAAAAACAAAAAAAAAACGAAAATGCCAACGACGAAAAAACGTTCCAGACGTGGAGTTCGAGAACGTCGCGATCGAGTTTGCAATCGAATTTTGGCTCGCAGCCATAGAGTATCTCGATGCGACCATGGGTTCTCCAAATGTTTGGATCGTCCATGACGTTCGATGGCTTATTTTCCCTGGGCGATGGGATAGAAGTCGATGAGATGGCTCAGCGACGTGAGGATCGGTGGCTATGATCCGACGCACATGAGGGACTCAACGTGGGTGTTGCCGGGGCTGTTGGTGACAGCAGCGCTGGTGCCATTGCAGCTGGTGGATATCGGACTGGCGATAATGGTTGATCCGTTGTTCAGCTGGTGATGATGATGATGATGATGTAGATGATGAAGATGATAATGATTGTGGTGATGATTGCTCTCCTGGGCGGCAGCGGCTGCGACAGCGGCGTTTGTACTTCTCAGTATGTCGTCTGCTGACAACGGTGTCAACTTCCAACCGGGCATGAAGTCTAGATCGAGCTCGGGTCCGATGTCAACGTCGAGTAGCTCGTTGTTGTTGAGAGGATCCAACGGAGATTGGCTGGATAGCGATAGAACGCTACCCCAATTGATGGATCGACTGTCATCGCTGTCGCCGATACCGGAATCGCCGTTGTTCTCGCCGGACGTGCTGCTCGGTGGAATTGGGAAGGGTGTCAGTCTTCCCTGCTCGGTCGGCTGCAGCTGGGCCATCGGCGCTTGCACCACCGGTTCCATAGGGGGTGGACTTCGGTCCCTCTCCATTTCTCTTTCAAGGTGCCTGAGGGTGTTGCATATGAGTACGGAACGATGAAGACTCGGATCGGGATATTGTCGGTACCTTGCGAGTTTGCACATGGAAATATTAAGAACTGCGAGTCTTCGTTGACGATAGCAGGCCCTACCGCGTCTGCACCAGCTCGATCTTGAGCCCTCGCAACATCTATCGTTCGAACGATAACTCGAGCCAAGCTCGAGATAACTCTTGCCGTTCTCTTCTCTTCGTATCGTTGGTGGCTCGTAATGATGCGGCGCGCCACCCCACTGCGCCTGCGGTCTCGACAACTGATGACCGTAAACGTTGTTGCTGCCTACATTGGCACCGTTCAATGCACTGCTGCGCTGATGATGATGATGATAATAGTGCTGCTGCTGCTGCTGCTGTTGCTGCTGTTGCTGCTGTTGCTGCTGCTGCTGCTGCTGCTGCTGATGCGACGCTGGGGTCAACGTCGACGCTGGTAACGCAGGCTGGCAAGGATTCGCCTGCGGACAGGACCCGCTCACTTCCATGTCGTAGTACGTACTCGTCGTCTGGTTCAACTGCGGAGTGTAACTGTCCTCCACTGCCCACCAACTACCCTCCACTCTTCCCAACTTAGCCGGGCTCTCGCCCATCTCCGTGTCAAACTCCATGCAGCCCACACCTCCCTCGAGTTTACGTTTTCCTGCCGTGGCCTGCAGACCCATCATTGCACAACTCTGAAAGTACCGAAAAAATCATGAACTTTAGTATTGGCGTCTATGTCAGATGTAGGAAAGACTGTTTCATCTTTTTTGTGGTTCTTTAGGTCTATGAGCATCAAAAATATGCGTATACTGTAGACATTCGTACCAATACCCTTCGCAATAACTAAAAGGGCACAAAAGCTGTTGAAAGTCAAGTTCTGAGTTTTATGATAATTCAATGTTGACACGTCCGTTCGTTGACGAAGAAACCCGATTTGAAAATTGGAGATCGTAAGAGTATTCTACATGGAAACATAGGTAGTATTCGACATAACCTCACAAAAGGTACGGACCTGATTTCAGGGCATGACTAACATCGACCATAACCTTACAAATTTTCGAAATCCGCTTTCGCGACGTTGATTACGTTTACGGCGAAAAATCGAGCATCAGTTTTTGTAGAATTCATAGAGACAGAAATAGATGCTTGAATTTTACGATAAAAATGTTTCGTCCTTGAGAAATTCGATTTAATAATTTCGACTATCGATCTCGCACTCGTGTGTCACGTGGTGCGTCTTCGACATGTCCTTAATAGACGATAATTTTATGTTAGGAGAAACTAAGAATCAGGCTAGAATTCATAAACGCGGAACGTCATGGTTTTATTCTACGCTCAAAATGTATCGGCCCCCAAAAGTTTCGGTTAAAAAATTTCATTAACGAACGTTAATGAAATTCGTTAGCGATCACGAAATTTCGTAAGAGCCTTTTTCATTGCGGAAGGAATTTCTTCGGCTTCCTCCCATCGTCAGAGTGATGACTGAGACGGGCAGGGTGGAAACATTTGCCCTCCATGGCTGGGGATCGAACGCGTCGGGAAAGAGAGAGTTCCGTGACTCAGAGGTTCGGCTCGTTGACATGCTCGTGTAATGACGTCAGAATTTCTTTTTCCCGCTAAACTGTCATCTTTGGAGTGACTAGTTCTATCACGGAGCGGTGGGGGGCGCATAGATATATATGGGAATCAGCGCGGACTTCATGGTTACACTGGATTGACATATTCAAGATCGTAAAGATGATTCTTTATTTATCATAGTTTTGTACAACTTGAAGTTAGTCTGATTCCGAAACATCGCGAGCGCCAGCAGGTGGAGCCTCTTATTTGACAAAACCACGCAATGTGGCGCCAGCTGCCAGCGAATTATTACACCGTCAAAATGCCAAAATGCTTTCTCTAGAAAAGTTCAGATAAAATTTCTCCCATTAGCGTACGCGTTAAGGGCATGACGAACATCGACATAACCTCACAAATTTTCGAAATCCGTTTTCTCAGCATCGATAAAGTTCACGGCGAAAAATCGAGCATCAGTTTTTGTAAAATTCATAGAGACAGAAATGGATGCTTTCATTTTACGATAAAAATGTTTCGTCCTTGAGAAATAGCGATTTAAAAATTTCGACTATCTCTCTCGCACTCGTGTGTCACATGTCTTCGACATGTCCTTAATTCAAAGTATAGGCTACTTCTGCATCAAATTTCATTCAAATTAATTCCAAATTTCAAAAGTTCCAGTCTGCGTCCTCATCTCGTTACTGAACACAATTATGAAACGATGTTAAACCTTAATAAACAATTTACGAATCATGAAAACGATTTCTATCTCACGGCGAACGTATAGGCAGCGCGGAAATTTGTGTCTTCGCATTTCGACAACACAGTTCTGGTATGACGCAAAGCAATCGCGTTTGTGCGAACGTCGATGTGTAAAGCCCACACTAGGAGGCTTTTCGGGTCTTCCGCGACAATGCATAATCGTACAAACGTGTGTAGGCCATTCGAGCACTTGTTGAATGAAGGGAACAGAGGGTAGGTCCTCTTGGATGGCGCCACGTTGTTAGTACGGATAAACACAGCTCTGGGGAAGAAGCCAATGTGGAGATATTTTGTGGTCTCGGAGCGAATTAATGATAAAAATGTGGAACTCAGGTTAGGAATATAGTTGAGGTTAGGCGAGAGACTAATGTGGTTAGACATGAAGGTTTTGTTATAGAGATTGAGCACGAGATATCTCTATCGATGTTGGACAAAACATTTTGCTATTTAATAGGTGGCGCTGACCACACTTCACGATCGAATACACGTATCGGACAAAATTGCCACAAATTTCCTGAATTTACTTTCTCCAGAATACAACGTTGAACGAATAAGTCGTTTAAAAAAAAAGTCCCAATATGAAACGAACATGAAATGTCCCAATATGACTAGTCGCTGCTCCGGTAATTTCTCTCAAAGCTTCGTAGCAATACGATTTTTGTCGAGTACAGTTGACAGGAAATAATGCACAAAGATGCAATTTCTGGAATTTTTCTCGGTACGTAGAAAATTCGGAAATTTCGTGACATAGTTTGACGTAACATGGAATTTGTGGCAAAAAACACGATCTGTTTATTGGTTGATAGCTTCGACTACTGCTGGAGAATTGAACGATTAATTTCTTTGAGCTTCTATTCACACCGCAAGTGTACGAAATTTCGAATCTACATTCGAAATTATAAACATTATTTTTTCTTCATTGGTTAATTGCTAATTAACACTCTTATTCGTTTAATCGTTGATAGATTCGGTCATCGAGTTTTTTTGGTTTAATTATTCATTAATTTTATAATTGAAAATGTTTTTCAAATTATTATCGATTACTTGAGTAAATGTCGATAATTTTCGGCGAAGTATTTAATATTTGAGTAAGTAATCATTATTGGGGCAAATTATTTATCGACTTATCGAAAATCCATTACTGAACCGTAACCAATTATTCGGATAATCCATAGTATTTCAAAAATCTTAATCGCGTAGATAATTGGGGATTTCTTTCGTCCATGATTTTTGCATGATTAATAATACTGTTGTATTATTGCTAATAATAATAAATAATACCAATAAAAAGAAGAACAATGATTTATGTTTAAAAACGAAAATATCTGGACTACAAAATGTCTCGCTCTCATAAAATAAAAAATATCTAACAAATGAAACATCACTTTTTTCAAAGTCAAACATATTGAAAATTGAACACGAATTTTTCAACGAATGGCAATAACTCTCGAAAGCCTTCATCAGCAAGACCTCCGGAATCCGAATTTCAGTGTAAGATTTTCTTTTAAATTGATAATGGCGAGGTTGAAATGACATTTGACGTTTTGTAACGCCGCACCTTATACACAAAATGTCTGCTGATTAGATTGCCTCGAAAAAGAAAAATCTTTACCGAAAATCGCTATTTTGAAATATAGAGATCTAGAAGTCACAAGCTGTCAAACAATTTTTTCACGCGTCCATCGCGTGTCCTCGAAATGACCAAGATCACTCAGAATTGCACCATCTTTCGGATTTTTACAACGACGCAATCCCTCTGCGTTTCTATGCCGTAAAATATCGTTCTCGCAAAAAACAAAGATCGGCCAATGGAATTTCCTAGGTTCCAGAACCAAAAAAAAACCAGTCGAAAGAATTTTACAGATTCCATGATGAAGCGTGGACGATGCAATCTTTCAGATTTTACCCAAGAAATAAATACTAGCGAATGGAATTTTTTATCTCGCAAATTGAAGAACAATGGTGATGGAATATTTTGGATTCCATCTCGAGAAAAAAAAAAAAAACGAAAATCAGCCGGTGTCATTGTCCAAACTGGGACTCGAGAACAAAGACCGAACAATGGAATTTTCGAGATTCCAAGTTCAAAAACAAATACAAACGGAAGGATTTCTCAAAAGCTAGAATTATTCAGCTTCCAAGAGTAAAAACAGGAGTTTTCCCACAATCCAGATCGATAAAGAAAAACGAATTTTCCTTTTATTTTCGGGGAGGGGGGGAGGTTAAGAAATAATTCGCGTTGGAATATTCCAGTTTGAAAAACGAAAAACCTCGGGCTCCGTGGGTATTCTCGTTGTGTTCGTCTGCCTCGAGTCAGCGCGATTTCGCGATGGTGAGCGTGGCGCTCGCGCTTTCCTCGTTAGCTGTTCCGAGAGCACACACAAGAGGCGGCCTCGCAACGACGTCGGCGGCGCTGCCTCATGACGGAATGACGTCAGCCTTGCGGAGTGTTATTTTCGAAAGGGGACTCGCGCAGCGGCTCTGGGCTTCACGTACACACTCCTACTCGTCCCGTGTATTGCGCGGTGGCCTCGCTCGGGCTCGGCTACGAAACTACGTTCCGGGGAGTCGAGCGATAGCGCAGCATTTATTCGACGCGTCGAGTGTACGTATTTTTGCTGAGAAAGAGACGATTTTGCAAAAAAAAAAAGAAAAAACAAAAAGAAATCTAACCTAAAAAAAAAACAATGGCGGCCATTTTGTCATCGATGATTGTCGATTTTCGCCGGAATATTGTTTGGGTTTGTTTGGGTTTCATCATGCCGGAGTTTTTACCAGCCTCGATGAATCGTCGACTCGGTGTAAAGTCCACGCGAAGATTACGCTCGAGTCGTATCTGAGGTGGATAAGATATTGGCGGAAAAAAGATCGCGAGGCAATGACGAAGACTGAAAAGATCGCTCGGGCCCACCTGAGCGCACGTGAAGACGCGCAAAATCTTCAATTTTGCTTCGCTAGGACGTTTGTTCCTTTTTTTCAGTAACATTGATTGCGTCTGGTCCGATTTGAGCTAGTCATCCATTTTCGCATACTCGCGGTTCCGATCGCAATCGGAAAATATCCCTTTTCATCGGGAGAATAAAGAAATGTTTTTGAAAAATAAAGAAATGTTTTTGAAAAATGAAAAAATGAGAATTTCATGATTTTTATGATTAATGACTTTTATTATTATTTTTTATTTACATCGTTTGAACGTGACAAATTCATTTTTGGTTTTGAATAATGATTCCGTGATTTCAATATGGATGAAATTCTTTGATTTTTCGAACGATTACAATTTTTTTTTTTATTATTCGTATTTCTTTGTATCATCTTTTTTAGCTGTATTTTGAAATTGTATTTTGTTGAAACGAAATGAATGTTTGCATCTCTTCAAAATGTTGAAGCACTAAAAAATTGAATGAACTTTTAAATCTATTTTTATTCCGAAGGATCGAAATTCTATTTGAATTACTCCTCAATACAGTTAAAACGTTCGTTTGTCCTATTGTTTGTTTTACATTTTTGGCTCCTTTTTTTTTTAAATACTATTCTTATTTGGTAACATCTTACTAGGCTATTTGCCATGAGGGTTTGTCTTGTTTTCTTCCCTTTCCATTACGAAGTTTATATTTTTATTGCAATGAATTTTATTGTATCGAGAAATGATGCGTCAATGCGTTTCGCGGTTGCTCGCTTGGAGTACGAGACGATCGCACGAGACGACTGGGTGCCGGCGCCACACCCCGGTGGCAGAGCGTACTACGCCCATCGATTGGCGGGCTAATTCAAATACAAAAATGTGAAAGAAAAAACCGCATAAAAAAACGAAAATAACCTAACTATGAAAATCAAGTAAACAAGAGATAAAAAGCTACAAACAGAAACAAGACTAATATTAATTTATTGAAATACAAAAGGTGTATAAAAACAGAAAATTCATAAAATTTCAAAATTTATTTACATAAAAAATCGAAAAGATTTTTATGTAGAGAAAATTCATAAAATTTCAAAATTCATTTTAATGAAATTTTATGTAAATGAATTTTTAAATTTTATGAATTTTCTGTTTTTATAAACCTTTTATTTTCATCGCACGAGACCGGAATTTAAAAAAATGAACAATATCGAAGATCGAACTTGTGAAAAGCATATAAATATTATATTTCTGGAGGGTGATAATTTATTGATTTAAATAATATATTTAATACGGTTGGAAAAATAGAATAAATTTCATACACATGTGTAATAAAAATATGTCAAGATTTATTTCGATTAAACTCAAACGAACAAACACGTTCGATGGATTTTAGTAAATCTTTTTTGGTATTTGGTATTTTGGTATTTTGGAAATTTGGTATGGATTCATTAAAGATATTCTTATTGAAGATGAGATTGCGCGGGCGTGAATTCGCTCAAGGACATCTTCATGCTTCGCACCCAGGCCGCCAGGTAGCTCCGAACGGAACGTTCTCGCGTAACTGAGATACCGCGCTTCGACGACGATAAGATTTCGACCCGTTTTACACCGTGTACGCAAAAGTTGCACGTTTCGAACCTGAACTGAACACCCGCTTATTTTTTTCAACAACCAAATTAGTTGAAGGCTCTCACTACGTTACAAACTTTTTGGATGTTATTTAATTAAAATATAGTGAATTGTGACTTCGATGCGACATTCTGATGGGCCATTTTCCTATTTCTTTGGTTTATTTTTATTTGGAAACCATTTTTTATTTTCATCTACCATGATCCATTTTTTTGACATCAGTTTTTCATTAATTTTTTTCATGTTTTTTTTTTTAATCCATTTTCTATCGAAATTTTTGTCGATCAAATTTCTATCGAAACGTTTTGAAAGTAATTTTCTTTCAAAATTTCGTTCAATTAATTCAACTTTCTATGAAAATTCGATCGAATTAAATTTTCATTCGAAATTTGTTTTTTCAAAACGACCCTTTTTTTCACATAAATCGATATTGCGTCGATTTTGGGTTTGCAATCGAGCGAAAATCATTGAATTTTCGAATTTCGAATGTGAATATTGATTTTTGGAAATACATCTCCGGAGCTTTTGAGGTTAGGTGTTTGGATTAAACAGGTTGGGATCGAGATGTGGATTTTTCGATGCATCCCCGGAGATACGGTCTCTGCGTTGTTGAACATGAAAAGGGCGTATGTGCAAAAGGGACGCACGGACCGACTCCCCGGTCTGTACGTCACGAGGGTAGATCGTGGAAAAAGGGAGAACACGAGAACGTCAGGCGGAGAAAGGGAGAATGAAAGAGAGGAAAAAAGGCCATATGGCGGACAAAGAAGGACGAAGCGTCCCTTATGCGTGGGAGACGCAGGGAGAATTGGTACTCGGCATCAACCCTCCGCTTTCTCCCCCACGCGTATCGACTAGGGGAAAAAGTGAACTCTGCCCACGTATGACACAGAGGGGAGAAAAAAACTGGTGATCCAGATAATTTTTTCATTTTTTTCCTCTTCCGCTTCTTCGAAAAGATTCTGGACAAAGAGAAAGTTGTTTCTTTATTTAGAAATAGAGCAACTATTTTTTTTTTTAAACTCGACTCTCAGAAACGAACCAAAAAATCGAATGAATCGAAAATTGTTAAATACCTCGAATACATTATTGAATAAATCAATCGATTCTAAAATCTCTTCGCTGGTAAATATCCTAGGCATTAAAGTGGAACAAAATGCAATTCGAGGTTAGGAAATCGTCGATAGATTATAAACGAAGGAAAAAATGGAGAATCCTTTGACATGATCGAAAATTTTAATCAGACCTTTTATGTCATCAGGCAGAAGGAATAGTATCATTTTTTTTTATGATTTATTATTTCTATAGAACAAAAAATCATTTCGTGATAAGTTTCACTACTTATATATTTTCGAAATTTTGAAAAAACGTTAATGAGAACACTAGTCACGAAAATCCGATCTCCTCTAAAATCATAAATAATTCTACGAAAATTATTATTTGATGAGAAGGTTTTATTATTCGAGAGTTTGGGCTATTATAGAAATTTTCAAAAAAATCTTTCGTCGCTTGAAGGTTTTTAAATTGAAAAGGAAGCTCCAACGTATGGCCCAGGAATCCAATCGCATTTGAATTATTTCAATAATACGAATATAAATTTTAACAAAGTTTTTAAATGAATAATATTTTTGAAAACTCGAAATCACGGATTTTTGGAAAACGATTCTTCCAGTATTTAATTTATATAAAAATTATTTATTTCCTAGGGTTTTTTTTACTAGTAGCTGCAGAAGTAAGGAGCGAAGTAACGCAGCGGCTGAAAAAGTATTTTTCGTTTCCACGTACACGAAGCTATTTTGTATCTTTTCTACCTGGACTTTCAGGACCTTTCGGATCGTCGCTCGCAGGTACGCTCGTCGCTGCGCAGGAGCGAGAAGCGTCTTTTCTGAAGCCGACAATTTTTTTTTTTTTGACGAGGGTACGACACAGCCGGGAAGCCCGTATACAAACCGGAGAACGGGGACCCTCAACCGTTCTTGTATTTCTATTTCGGGAGATCCGGGGCCCCTTTGAAACGCTCGTTTTCAAGCCAGTGGTTCTCCGTTCGGTCAAATATTTTTCATGTACCACACCCTTCTTGCATCCATTTGGTCACCTCAATAAGAAGTCAGAGTTCTACCACGTGACACGGAAGTACGAGATTGTTGAAATTTTTCGGGATTTCTCGAAGAAAAATTATGTTTTACATAAATCAAAACCATTATTATTTTCATTTTTATTACGAAAACGCAAATATTATTTTCCAGAATACAAATTCGAAAATCCGGAATCAGAATATCCCGAGAGATATTCGACATAATAAACAAATGAGAAACCAAACCGACGTGAAGAATTTTCATTTCCCAAAAGTTAACGAAATTTCGGCTACGAAAATCCGGTAATTATTTTCAAAAACGTACATTCTGAGATGGCCAATAAGATCAAGTAAAAAAAAAATCGATACAACGATCGATACAAGGAACCCAAAATATACGACGAATTTTCATTTATCAAAATCTCGAGTTCGAAATTAGTCAAAAGATATCTGACATAAAATCCAAAAAAAAAAAAATCGTTAAAAGTAATTGCATTCAAAGTGAAAAGTCATTACATCGAAGAAACTGCAAAGTAAAAACAAATGTAAATCCATAAACCCAA
>JAPYZJ010001796.1:0-62425 GCA_030522765.1 Ophioninae sp. B BG-2022a
CAAAGTTTAAATGAACAAAAATAATAAAAATTAACCACAATAACCGAAAAATGGTTACAGTTTGACCAAATTTCTAGGTTTTTCTTAAATGCCCATAATATTCAAACTGCATGGGATAGATTTTTTTTCTGATTTTTCTCATGATAGTTACAGTCAATCCTGTCACCTCGTTTCGGCTCGACGTTGAGTTCTGGGACACCCTGTATACGTATGAGGGTGAGAGCACGTTAGCGAATAGTTGAGCGTTCTTTTCAGCCTCTCGTAATGGAAAAACGGCGATACGCATCGCTGTGTCTCACTTAAAGCTGTTTATATCTTGTGGCATTCATTATCTACCCACAGAATAAATATTATAATGAATATTTATATGTACTTCAATGAGAATCTCAAAAAATGACTAATTCCAAAATAGGAAAATAGAACTCATCACTCCTCGGAGTAAATATTTCAAACCTCGCAGGTTTCAGGTTACGGCCCAAAATGCTGGCTTTTCGGAAACTTATTTTTTTTTTTTTAAGAATACCTGAAAAACATATTATTGAGAATTTAATTTCATTTGATGAAATTAATGAAATTAAATTGTTGACCACCATTGATTTATGACTTCTATCAACGGAATCGTCACTTTATAATATAATAATTTTTTGTTGTTCTTCACATTTTTTTTCAGACACCTTTACATACCGATCGTTGAAATGGGCTATGGTAAAAACACAGCGAGTGTGACTGTGTTCTTCATTAGCGCGTTCTTCCACGAGTACCTTGTGAGTGTGCCCTTAAAAACGTTCAAGGTTTGGGCATTTTGCGGTATGATGGGTCAGGTGAGTCGAAAATGTTATGTATATCGAGAAACCAAACAAACCTTTTTTTCCATTATTTCTCAAAAAAAAAAAGAAATTTGAAATTTCAATACCGTGAGCAATGTGTTCAGTTTTTTTTCTACAATCCTATCGAAACAGCTCTTTCCTAAATTTTGAGTAGCGGTTCTCATTTTTGACAAATATTTAATATTTACGAAAACTTTGAATATTTAATATTTATACGAAATTTTTTTGGCAAGTATGTAATATTTACGAAAACTTGTAGTTTTTGTATCAAATTTTACAAGCTATTTTATTAATGCAAAAGCCTTTGGTTCACAATTAAGATTCATTGATTCCAATTAATCAATTAAGGTTATTTAAATGAAATTAACTTAACAAGTTCAAAGTACTTGATTGAAATTAATGTAATTTGTTCAATTTCATAATTTTAAGGAGTTTACATCGACTATTCAAAGTTCTTTGATCAATGCAATAACTCAATTTATTAATGAATTTAAATAAATCTTATTAAACCGAATGTACACGAATTAAATTAATTAAAACAAATTCTAAAAATTCGATAACTCAAGTGAATCTAATTATTAATAAAGGTGGATTAATATTTGGAGTTAACGCTGCACTTATTTGTTAAATTAACTCTGAAAGATCCTTTTTCAATTCAACGTTGTCAATTAATTATTTCTAATCAACGAGGACGAGCTGATTAATTAGGATTCTTTTCTGGACCCTTAGTGATCATTATGGGTTAATTCGAATGTGTATAATTATTCCTTTTAATTATGGCTTTTCCATCCTACTAACGTTTCTTTTATTTTTTTAATGCTACGTCTCCAGATTCCACTTTCCGTATTCAGCAAAAGGGTGGAGCGTAACTTCGGCTCACGATGGGGCAATATCGTCGTATGGTCGAGTCTGATTATCGGTCAGCCACTGTGTATAATGGTTTACTACCACGACTACGTGGTTACTCACTTCGGGGAGACCCTCCTCGAGGATCACTCGATGATATAACATCCTCCAATCGTTAAACCCCAATCACGCCTAATCATCGACGACCGTCTATCTAAAACCGCGTTATAATATACGAACTAGGGTTTTTACGCGGAGCGATTTTATGGGGTGGGGTAGGAAACTCGAACTTCGAATGACCAGGAGACTCAAAATCCCAAATTTCAATATTCCAAAACTACAAATTTTGCAAATTTTTGTGTTTGTTTGGGTTTGTTTAAAATCAAGGGTTTGAAAGGGGTCGGGTAGAAAACCCAAACTCCGATTGACCAGAAGGCTCAAAATTCCGAATTTTTATTTACCGAAATTACAAATTTCATAAATTTTTGGCTTTGTTTGGGTTTGTTTAAAATCAAGGTTTTTAAATCAAATCAACAAACCCAAAGAAACCCAAACAAATTTCGTAAACCTTTGCAAAATTTGTAGTTTCGGACAATTCAAATTCGGAATTTTGAGCCATCTGGTCAATCGAAGTTTGGGTTTCCTACCCCACCCCGTTTTCAATCAAACTAACGAACCCAAACAAACCCAAACGAATTTCGAGCTTTTGCTGGCATGACCTTTAAGAAATTTGTAGTTTCGGAATTACGAGCCTTCTGGTCAATCGAAGTTCGTGTTTCCTACCCAACCCCAATTTTATGAAAAATCGTTATCGATTCGTAGATCGATGGGGAGGAAAGCCAATGTACATTTTGAGATACGAGAAACCGTTGCAGTGCCGAATTAGCTATACAACAGTCTCAGGGGTCTTTGCACCTGGCCAGAATATAAATCGGACTTTAATATACATTTCATATAAAAAAAACGTGTCCTAAGAGCACGGAAGCGTATCATCGAGCGACTGGGGTAGAAAAAGTGGGGGAACTGCGGTAAAAGAAACCACTAAATAAAAGTCAAAGTATTAATGATAATTGGTCTTTTTTTTATTAATTATTATTATACTTTGTCTATTTCTTTATAAAGTTCAAACAAACTTAAAATTCCTATTAATAAAAATAAAGACAATATTTAAAAAAAAAAATACAACTCTTCGTGTCCGCCATTACCTAGTGCCTTCAGAGTAAATGTGGACACTGGTTTCTTGGTTTTCATATTAAAAGTGAATTCTTTTGATGAAAACTTTCATATTTCGAAAACATAAGATTTATGGGTCTTCTGTTTTTGGTTCTTATTTTTTTATTGGAAGAAAAAAAATGTTAGTACGTTGAAAATGTTGCAATGTTGTCAATTCCAAAAATTGCCTTTTTTTTCTTTTATCTCACTTATAGCTAATTTTGAAATTGACAATTAACAATTATTGTTGTATTGTTGATTAAAAAGCTGTGTATGGGAGGGGTTAGTTTGCTAGTGGTGTCCGGAAGTACCCAGTGTTTGTATTAACCCTGCTCTTCCTTATACGGAATACTTTGGTAGTTAAAATATTTTACAGAAGAATATATTTCGAAAAAAACTTCAAATATCATCAATGCTTATCGTGACGATTTGGAATAAAGCCTAGGCAACGTACTTGTACAATTTAGCCATCTACTTATAACAGATTTAGCCAATAATATCTACAATCAACATGAGGCCCTGGAACTGCAGGTCTCTAAACTTATAGTGCAAAGTTTCATTAGAGTTGTATTTCTCGAAAGTGAAAATGTTCTTGGATAAGGTTTCGAATCCTGCCCTCTCCTCTGATCAAGTTGAAATTTTGCATAGACGTTCCTTTAAATATTTTGAGATAACCTCTAAAAGGTATTTTTACGATAAGTGATAGTTTTTGAGAAATCGAATGTTGAGTGTTGTTTATTTGACCCCAATCTTTGTAAACTATTTTTATTATATTTTGCCCAAAAAAATCCCAGGATTTTTGTATCAACCAACCGAAATAAACCCAAACAAACCTGAATAAAACTAAACAAAGCCAAACAAACCTAAATGAAACCAAACAAAGCCAAACAAACCTAAATGAAACCAAACAAAGCCAAACAAACCTAAATGAAACCAAACAAAGCCAAACAAACCTAAATTACATCAAACAAAGCCAAACAATCCTAAGTGAAACCAAACAAAGCCAAACATACCCAAATAAAACCAAACAAACCTAAATTAAACCAAAACAAACCGCAACGCAACCAAACAAATCAAAACAACCTCAAAAGATCAACCTCTCATGATGAGCGACACACAAGTGCGGGCGAGCACATTTCGACAAGGTCGAAGATGAGCGGGAGTATCGATCGGCCGTGGTGAGAGATATGGATATATACTCAAGCGTTGAAATAATAAAGTTCAAAATTCGATATCTCAAAACCTATAGTTAAAAACCAAAAAAGCCCTTTAGAGGTTCTCTTAGAACATTAAAAGCAAGGTCTGAAAAAAAATTTTGCTTGATCGGAGTGAAGGTTTTTTTGGGAATCTTAGTAGAAAACTTTAACATTTAATATATCAAAAAATATCACGAGTCGCCAAAAATCCTTTTGGACGTTGTCTTTAAATTTTGAATGGAAGGTCTGTGCAAAGTTTCAGCTCGATTGGACCGAGATGATTTTTGCTTTTGCATCCATTCTTTTGTATTGTGCTTTTACTTGATCGTAATGATTACTACATGCAACATAGAAAATTCTTTCTCGAGTTATGAGCGTATGAGAAAATCGATCAAATAATCATAAAAATCACTTCAATCAATATTGAATGTGATTTATATGAAGCAAATGATTTAAATAAAATTTTAATAATATTTTATGATTCAAATAAAATTTGCTACAGGTCCCACGTTGGCTCAATCCGGCACTGCATAGTCAATTTGTTGGTTTCCGTATAACGTGCCAATCATGCAACCCGAAAATCGATACCGATCAAAATAGCACCCAGAAATATGATATTTTTGCATCAATTAAATCTTATTATTGAGTTTTACATTAAATTAATAATATTCCTCCTGCTAAATAATATAATCCACATTTCCTGGGTCTGATCCACTTCTATTCTGATAAGCTGCACAATACCTCCTGATTTTTTATTTTTTATAAATTTTTTAAGCAACTTGAATAATTATTCAAAAACCACGAGGAACCAACAAGAATTTTGAAGAGAAACAAAAGTTATTGTAATTCGGCAAGTGTGTGGTGAAAAAATGTAACAAGGAGTACGTGGCAGGGTTTGACATACCCTTTTACCAAATTGGCTGCAAAAATAGATTATTAAGAAAAATCATTATGGTAATTATTTTTTATATTTTACATTATTGGAAAAAAGTTACAATGAATTTTCAACGACATGCAACGACAACCTGGTGGGTATGTCACACTCTTGCCGGGATAAAGAAATATTATAAAGCATAATTAAAAAATCACCCCTCGGATAGCAACTTCATTTTGAGTGCAAGTGCAACTTGAATTTTCTCTGCTGGCGAGTATACGAGCCGAAGTTGTAGAAACAAATTATTATTTATCAGCGGAATATTGAGGAACTGATAAAACTACCGAAACTCATTTTTTTTTACGTTTCGAAAATTCCTCACATAATCAGTCAAATGTTGAATTACGAAAATCGCATATTCGTGCTAAAGTGAAAAATATGCCTCTGGTGCAGTTCGCGTTTTCATGAGATGAAATGGTTTTTAATAAAACATTTTCTGCCTCTATTATAACATTTCAGAAATTCATGATATTCAAAATTCCAGAAAATTTCTATTCAGACTAAAATTAACATTACATAAAATAATGGTACGAGGATCGGGAATTTGTAATAGAAGACAATTGATGAAATTAATTTTTAATCGTTCCGGCGGATACAGCTTTTCCCAGATACGTGGAAATATATGAAAAGTTTCAGATGGACGTCAATCTTCCATTATTTGATTTCAGCCAAACTCGTCGCGATAAAAAAACGCTACCAACAATTTTGTAAACGTATTTTTCTTCGAGTTAAGAACTAGTTGCGCAACAATTATTTTATACTGCCCAAAAATGCGATATTCAAAAAAATCCAAAAACCGGTTAAGCATTTATATGTAAATCAAAAGTACGTTATCACAGGACTTTTTTATTGCACAGATATAATTCGATCGATAGGGATAAAATTAATAACGTCCATTAACGAAAGAACGAATAAAAACATTTAAAAAATCATTGAAAAAAAAAGTATCGGTCATCGATCGATTATGCGTCATTTACGAGAAAAAATATTTTTGTAACGATTTTTTATCAGCTAAGAATGCAAATGATGTGAAAAAGAAAGAAATTGAATTTTTTATCGTCACAAACGGAAAACTAGCTCTAAAACGAGATTTCAATGGCTAAATTTTCCAATCGATTCTTTTTTAAATTATATTCTTCGTGCATATTCCGACCTCGCAATTGACGCAACGAAGAACTGCTCGTTTCCGAATTGAAATATAGAAGATCAATGCGAATACAGAGAAGAAAAATATCTACGTTTCGACATGGTATAAAATAGTTTTGTCTCTGTGGTACGAAAAAAAAAATTTTGTACTCTCAATTATAGAAGCGGGACCTTTCCAATTTGCAAAAATCTCCCGGACGCTTCGTTGTTATCGATTGAATAAAATATTTCTTATGATTCGAGATACCCTTATTTTCCCCATTCAACATTTCAGATTAGCAGTGATTCTGTGAAATGTCGACGGTAAGTAATTTCTAATTGTAGAAGTCAAGAAAAGTAAAAATTTTATCAATTAATTACAAAAACAATAAAAAATTCGGAAAGTCAATATTTTTTTGCGATTTTCCGGATTTCCATATTATTATTTTATATAATACCTATAATATGTTGCCATAATATGATATGATATGGGGCAAAATAGATTGGCATCACTGTCGAATTATTTTTTCGAATATTTATTCTCAACAAATATCGGAGTCGATAATGAATTTATTTGATAATGAGTTTTTTGTCGTTACAAGAAGCTCATTAAGCCTTCCCTGAGTCCTCCCCTTCTCTGCATTTTCGTTATTCTCTCCCTTTTTTTTTCAGCGTACGTACCAGACAAGAGCCTTTTGGATTAGCAGAGATTCATCCTGGTAAGTCCTTCGTTTTATAAGTGGCCAATCGCCAATTATTTCGCCTCTTTTGCTCGCTCAAGAAATTATTGCGACATCCTTTTGAGCCCCCCCCCCCCTTATTTTTTCGCGTCCAAAATTCGCGAGTGCAAAACTGCGTCCCTGCGAACTGCGCGTGACCTTTCCTCCACACTGAGAGATTTATTAAAGCTGTGGAAACATTTGAGCGTTTTTCCTCGGTTACCCAACCGACTCGTGGCCTCAGGAGATGTAAACAAATCCTAAAATTTTGACACTGCTTCCGAAATATTGTTTTGGACTTGGAGATTTCATTCGAATCTTCCCCCGAGGCCTTTCCTGCCCTCAGCCCTTTCATGTGGTACCGTGACAGTTGAGGCTACCGAATGACCCTTTAACCTTTGGAATTAGAGGTCAAACGACTGTAAGCCTTTGCGGTCCCGATGGCGTACGGCTCAGCGGTGAAGATCGCTGAAGATCGCTGTCGACGAAATGTACCTTTGGGTCATACGAATGGTTTTCGCCAAACGCATAGATACAGTCGTCGCTCATATTATTAGAGCCACTTGCTAAAATACTGAATATTTCAATAAAGCTGCTTTATTTATTTCCATAACTTATTGCTGTCTTGTTTTTTAAATATAATTATAAAATAGGCATATCAGCAGATTTTAGATTTGTACTTGGCAACATTGTTGACGCGCCATCAGTTGCACTGCCGCCACTTTAATATAGGTAGTCAGCCTGTGCATCAGTTGACGTTTACCAGCCATATTGTTTGGGTGAGTTCGAGCGTTTGATTTTCAAGTGAATCGAGCGTTTGATAAAAGTATGGCACAGAGTGGAATCTATCAAAGAAAATTGCTCAAAATGCAGCCAGAATATACCCAGACGGATTGAAGCAGTAATTGCTGCAAAAGGTGGTGTTACCAAATATCAGTTATTTTTTTTTTACTTTCTTATGTTGCTTCCTAATTTTAGTTTGAATTTACAAACAATTATAGTGGATAATCCATAAAATAAATAAATCTCGTCACAAAAATATTTATATCTTGGTTTTTTTTTCATCTGTATTTAAAAAAAAAAATGTAAATTTACTGTGGCTCTAATTCTCTAAATTTACTTTATTTTTACATCGAGCTAAGCCTGTCTCCATTATGTTTTATCAAATGCACGTTTGTATTCAAATTTTCACATTTTTTCCCGGACCTGTTTGTTTTTCCCTGTTCAATACCTCACCCTAACCTAGCCCCCATTGCGGCCACAACCGACTTACGCTACACTATACCGGATTTGCCAGGGGTACGGGGAAACTGTGGAAAACCCGTATCGGTATAGACGATGTGTTCTGTGTTCTTCTGATTCCCTGGTGTACAGACTTTTTGTTAATGTATACCAAGGCCTGAAAAAAATCAGTCACCCGCTCACTGATCAATGTGCCAGCAGTATTGATAATAATTTTGGTCAGAAATCAATATTCACTATTAACTATAAGCTTTAAAAAAAAAGCGTCTTCTGGACCTTATTCAGACCACTGTTCATAATAAGGCCATACCTGTTGTAACTTTGTACAAAAAAAATATAAAAAATATATAATCTTCAATTTCAAACTTAAATTATGATAACAGTATGCATAATGCTGATAAACCACTACATATAATTAGAATAAAGATTCACTAAGTAATATTGAAAACATTTTTTCTTTTCGAAAGTTTTGGCTCCTATCGACTGCAATTTTGTTTGGGTTCGACGTAGTGCAGCGCTTGCTATGGTAATTGCGACCATTTAAAGTTAGACACTCGAAAATGAGAATTCAATCCTTTTGACTTTGTAGTTTTGGATTTTTGAAAAATGGGCTTTATTAGGCACTGGGCCTTACGTGGGTCAGGTACTTTAGATGATTTTTAGTGTTTTGAAAAATAAATATTTCTACACGTGGATTGCATGGTTTTTCCCACAATCGGTTACAAAATTGGAATTTGTATATACGTAGACTTGCAGGAATGTTAACTCTTTAATTCCCAGTGTCACCTGTAGGTGACATATGTTTAGTCGTGATTTTATACCATAGTTAAATATACTTTTATTTTTTTACTAACAATTAGTAATGGCATTGAATACTACTTTTTATTTTTTCTATGTGGCAACACACATCACTAATCAGTTGTCAATGTCACTAGGTTATTTCGTGGCAATTGGAAAGAAAGTTTGTGCTACCTACTGTGATAAAAAGTGCTATAAAAATGTCTAGACCGTAATTATCGTTATTTTTTATAATTGCATGCTTTAGTTATATATTCAACCTATACTTGACACATATTTACTCGAAAAAATAACTGATAATTTTATGATATTAAAAATCATTAAAAATCGTGATTTTTAGATTTTTTTTCTTATTTTTCCTTTTCAATTAACACATATTTATTCGATCATTAAACTAAAATTATAAAACTTCATTACTTTGGACATGGGAATTGAAGAGTTAAGGAGAGAAGAATTGTATCAGAGGTTCGTTCGACGCATGCTCGATCCGCGAGAGTTTCCGAGGGAGGGGTGAATAAATGAAGAAGGGATAGGTAGAGAGAGAGGGAGAGAGAGAGTGCGAGCGGGTGGGTGGAAAGCAGCAGAAAAGGGAGGAAGTAAAAGTGATAGCAAGAGCGCAACACGATGCTCTCTATAAGGGCGGGTGCGTCGCGACGCCGCTGCAGTTAGGGCCGCGACGCCCACGGACGTACCTCGTGGATAAGCGCGCAACTCTTATCGTCCCACAAAATTTCACACGAGGCTTCTAATTTGTGTGCTATTTACATTTTAAAATGTTACGATGTAATCGTGAGAATTATCATCCTCGGTACTGTCCAACGAAATTGTGTGATCAGTGTGCTTTTTTTAATAATCTTCTACGAAAAATATCTTATGATTTCTTCGACGCAATGTTTGATGCAGTTTCCGGGAAAAAAGACGAATTTCGCTGTTTCAAAAGTGTGCTAAAATTCGAAAACTTCGAGGGAAACAAGCACCGCTGTCGTCGCTTGTGTTAACTGGGTATACCATACAGGTAGGATTCTGTGATCATTTTTGTGGCTCTGGAATTATTCGAATTTATTTGATAATCTTCGCAGTCTAGAAAATCTTATATAAATTTTTACTAAGAGAAATTATTAAAAGATGCAATATTGAAGTTTACTTAAATTAATTTATTTAAAAGTTTACTTAAATTAATTTCTATTATAGCCAGTTTTCATTAAAAAAGTTTCGACTGGTATAATAATAATAATAATTTTTTGGGTTTGTTTGGGTTTTTTGGGGACATTTTTTATGCGCCTCATTTTTTAAATTCTTTTTCACCAGATTGAAAAAACTTTGATTTTTTGCAAGTTTAAGAAGCTTTCTTCAAAAGTTATTTGTCAATTTCGATAACTAAGTATACCGTGGTGCAATTAAAATTTTTTTCTAAAAAAATCGGTCGCGCGATTTTAGGTTCACCTTTTATTCCAGGTTTTCCAAAAGTGACCCCAATATGCGAAACGAACAACTGCGTGCTCGAATTACTATAGTCAGTTTTTCAAGTCTGCAATTTATCGTAAATTCTTTAAAATTCTTGTCTACCCGACGGAAACGAAAAATGGTCAGCATACGTAAGAAAAACAAGTATTGTAAAACATTGAACCCTTCTACATTTTTTTCACCCAGCCGTAATTCCCTTAAATAAGTTTCAGTGAAAAAATGAATTAAAAGTGAAAAAAAATTAGATTTTTTTTAACGAAGCTGAGAAAAGCAGTGGCATTTTAACGTATCTTTTTTTTTCACTATTCACTCTACTTGGACAAAACTATAGAAATAACTTCATCAATTTTCGTTTGGGTTGTCACTCGTGTGAAAAAAAATTCTCTCTCAACGATTTTTTTTTCTTTTTACTCTTTAAGCATGGAAGCTTTGTTTCGTCGATAACCAAAAAAAAGTGGAAATCTATTTTGAACGAACACTTTACACAAGGGTCGAAATGTTGTCAGTTTGAATTTATCATCCGAATTTTCATGTGTCATTGATATGTACATAGCGAATTGAAGGACTCGTGAGATACGAACCATAAACGTGTAAATATTACGAGAGATGTGATGATTGACACGAATATGAGTAGAACAACACACTCAACGAAATAGAGCACACAACTTTGCCAATCGTTGCAATTGAAGCAACCGACGAACACTCGAAGCCTGCCAGTATAATGAGTGTTGATAGAAACCTCTTAACGTTCGATCAAATATTCCTGTATCGTGGTAGAACTTGCATGCTATTTGTCAGTAAAAATGAGATTATTTTTCTCGATTCCACAGTCCTGTGATATTTTATGGGATTGAAGTTAGCATCGTTGAAACGCAACGATTATTTCTTCATTTCCTCTTTTTATCATAAGCCAAAGTGACATATAGCAGATTTCTGTCAAAACGCTAATTGAGAATCATGAAAAATGATCGCATGACTCTCGAAGGTATAATCTACCGGAATAAATTAAATTAAAAAATCATTATTTTCGATATATAGCAAGAGTGCAGATTTCAACGCCATTTTATTTTTATTTGCATCATTGATCCCCTTGGAAATGAAATTTTATCCGAAAATAAATAAAATATTAAATAATACAATAAATATTGTGATCCTCAGAGCTCGATATATTTATTATAGATATTAAAAATTATTAAATATTTTTTTGTCTTTCTGTTTCATTATCAATATCCACAGGCAATTATTATACTGATAAAATTTTACGTAAAATTCAAAATTGAAAGTCGTTCTGGTTTAGTATAGGAACTACCTTTCCATGGGTTTGAACACTCGATCGCTTTTCAATAAGATGTTCGTTTTCGTTAATTGTGTTTTGGAAAAATTGCATAGGAAAATTAACATGGAAGGGAAAAAATGAGTAAAATTGAATATACTGAAACATCTTCTAGTCGGTCTTTACATAATAACTGCGTTTGTTCGTTTTCCACGACTCCGTAATTTTTCTTCAACTGTCTCTGCAATTAAAAATCGTGTTTCGAAAATAATTTTTTTAAATATGTTTGAAATTCCACATTTTGTATACCTCGTTGAAAAATGGCAAGAAATGAAAAGGCGAATAATTATTTGTAGTTTTGAAAAAAGTTTTGTTTTTTGTTTTGAAATTTTCCGTTTGAAAAAAGGCGAATATTTTTTTTACGTTGGACTTGAAAAATGGCAAGACTGACGATTTTTTTTTACGATGTAACTACCATCATGAGAATGATGGTGACAAAAAAAAATTGTTATTTAAATTCGATTTAATTTACATGAAGCCTTTGTGGTTAATATAGACGTGCTGGATGCTTCGTTTCGATGAGCTTGATGCAAAAAAAAAAAATTTCGACGAAATCGGTGTAGTCGAGGACACGCGTACTTGTTTTACAAGTATACGTATAGCGAACTCGAACTTGATGTAGTTTGGGGTTGCGAGGCATATTTACTCTTGTGTCGTGTAACTAGTTTCCGGTCAAATCAAACACCGTTGAAACGATCGGGAGGGCTATAGGAGGAAGAGGAGGAGGAGGCTTGGTCATGGGGGCAAACGATCGAAAACCGATGTATTTACCCTTGTCAGCGAGAACCCTCTCACAAAGCCAAATGGACACTATGACAATCGATTTGAGCCGAACCAATGCGATACACGTTTGGTCGTGTCGTTTTGAAAGCTCCTTTCTTTCATTTATGCACTCTAGTGCAGGTTTTCATTGAAAAACAAAAAACCTATTCTTTCTATTCATTTTCGAAACTGTACACTCAAAAAGGGATGACCCCGCCCTTTGCCCCTTTGATCGTGTTGACATTTTGTACAGACCTACCTTTTAATATTCTAAACGAACTCCTGAAGAGATTTATCGATTTTTACGATATTTTTTAAAATATCGAATTTTGCAAGTTTGCACTATACTTTTTGTATAAGAAGTTATTACTCGCCAAATTTCATAGTTCTAGGTCAATGAAAAATATCCTATAAATTTTGAGTCCCTTGAGACTCAAAATGTACGTTTCTTTCCGGTATAAACGGTCGTATCGTCTTTTTACGTTAATTTAGAAGTTTGATTTTTTCAGAGCTTTAAGGGACTTTAGACCTGATTATATAGTTTTTATTTTAACGTGATATCTCCTCGCATTTCCAAGATAAAGGATCTTGACAGACGGATGGACGGACGGTCACAAAGTGATCCTATAAGGGTTCCGTTTTTTCCTTTTGAGGTACGGAAAAAGGAAAGTCATAATCAAATGTACGTAGCCTGCGAAATTTCATGTGGCCTTTTTTTAAATCCAACTTCGTAGTAATCAAACCCAAACGAAACCAAACAATCCTGAACAGATGCTAACAAACCCATATAAAAAAAAACCCATATAGAAAAAAAACCCATCTAGAAAAAAAACCCTATATGAAAAAAAACGCCAAAAACCCACGCGGCAATTGACCCCAAACAAACCGAAATAACCCAAACAATCGTGATATCGATCGGCTATGGCGAGCGATATAGACATATTTGCCCGCATTCAAAACACTGAAGTTAAAAATTCGGTATCTCGCAAAGTATTGCTAATGGACAAAAATGTTTTTAGGCATTTTTTTTTAATGTTAAAAGCAAGGTCTGTTCAAAATTTCAGCTTGGTTGGAGGAGGGCAGTTAGGAATAATAGTCGAAAAGTAAAAAAATAAATGTCTAGAAAATTATTGCGTAAGGCCAGGAATCCTTTTAAAGATTATTTGAAAATGTGAAAAATACGATAGTATTTCACATTTTGAGGTTTCGGAATCTCACCACTCAAAAACACTCGGCTACGATTTTTTTTCTCTCACGCAAAATTTATGGCGATTTTCAAAACTGTTTAATTTCAACCCAAGTGAAGATTTCAAAGCCGATTTATTTGTCAAAAGTTATTTGACAAAAAGAGTATAAATTCGAATTGCGAGTTGCTTTTTAGTCACCAAAATTCTCATTGGTGAAACAGTCACTTTTTTTAAACCTTTTAATATGAAATTTGAAAACCAAAATCCGACTGAACGTCATAAAGTTTCAGTTGTTGAGATCAATTTGTTTGGGAAGTTTCCAATTATGGAGATGGGGTTATGTAAAACGAACAAAATGGGAATTGAAACGTGAGATTTATAGTAAATGTGGCTTGGTCCATTGGTAAGCCAACAGTGGCAATCCATACTCCAAAACTATAGCAACACTGACCCATGAATTATTTGATCGGAGGCACAAAATCGACGTTGACAACAAATTATTGAATGTTCCACCAGAGGGCAGTTTATCCCCTGTAGAATCCATTAAATAGTAAAAAGATATTAAAAAACCAACGACTAATCGATCAATACACAGTATCGAGTCTTATCATATTGATAGCTTTTATATTTCACTGCAGTGTATAATTTATCTACATTAATTTGACCCAGTGTGAAAAGGACGGAAATTGTGAGATGTGGAAACACAAAGTTTTAAATATGAGTAGGTACATGAAATTTTCCAACTCCAACTTTAGTATATACGTCTCTCAGGGTTATTAAAAAAGAATGATTTTTTTTTTTACGAACTCCTTTATGCAGGAACTGCCCCAGGGTGAAATGAATAGCCTATTAAAATATGGGCCCTTAAGTTAGAACTGGATCAACCGTTCGGCAAAAAGTTAGTCCAAAAATGGACGATCTGTGAATTAAAGATTCTACAATAAATCATGTCGTGCATGTTTTACAATTAGATATAAAATTAATACTTCGAATGGTTAATTTTCCATGTTCAATCAAAATTGACGTCGGATTCGACGATATTAGTATGCGCTCAATTTAAGTTATCTGAGTGATTAAATTAAATTCGTTATGGGTTAAATTTAATTAATACGTATAATCTTATTATTATCGTTAATAGCCAAAATTATATTACCCACCTCAATATATATTGATTTTGCCAATTGTTGTTAATCGATTCATCGTTAAAATGAATGTTTCATTATTTTATAAATTGACTGCTAAATGTGACAATGCGGCCTATTAATTTTAAACTTTGACTACTGAATGCCTTGATCGTATTTTTGATAATATAATATTTTCAGAATTTCCGGCGTCCTAGTTTTATCTGTTTCGCAATTATTAACTTTTTCAAAAGCTACTTATACATAAGTGATCCTTTTTGACTTCTAAACTATTCATGTTTTTAGCTATTAAACTATTTAGTAAAAAATTTTTAAGTAATTCATATATTGTTATTTTAGGAAAAACTATCAATCCTCAAGTTTTGAAAAATGTTAGCGATTTTTTAATATCTATTCAGCAATATCGCAATATTAATGTTTAGAACTTTCTCAGTACTATTTCCTGGTTTCCATTCCAACAGAACGGAGAAAATTAGTCGAGTTTGTTTATAATTATAATAAATAATACAAATATTTTATAATAGTTTATAATTATAATAAAAAATAATTACGACGATACCTGAGATATATTTTCGTAGGACATTGAACGCTCCAAATCAAAACGTCTGTGACCATTTTAAGATACATTTAAAAATTCGTGATTTCTTTATTCCATGTACACTTTTGCGAGTTTTTTTCATTTCCTCCTTTTTTCTCATTTTCATATATATATTTCCATTTTTTCCTTCATTACTTTCTGCTTTTGCTACTTTTTCGAACAAAACGCAATAAGCCACAGTCGACATAAGCCATACTATACCACATTTGCCGAGAGTACAGGGAATCCGTGGAAAACCTGTACCGGTTACGTAATCTCCTGATTCCTTGGTATACAGCCATTTCGTTAAAGAATTAATACTATAAATTAATTCGGTTCGCTTTTTGTGTCAATAAAACCATTTATTTCAAAATAAAAAAATACAAAGAGATTAATCAAAGTATTGTCCATCGCTGGCTACTACTCTTTCCAACCAATCAGGTGATTTTCGAATTCCATCTCGTAAAAATCATGGATTTCTTTTTACTACACCTAATATGTCTTAATAGCCCATAAATGAGGAAAATATAACAAAAAATATACTGATTCAGTATCTTCATATATTAATCAATCGTACACCAAATTACAATATATTTCGTTGCTCAATAATTACAAAAAAATTTTCGAAATCGCTAATCTTCTATCCTTATATGAGAATGAAACAAACTGAAATCAGAACTATGATCGAGTACTTTGCTGAAAAAATATATGGCTCTTAATCAAATTATAAAAAACAATTGATTTATTTATTTAAATTAAGGAAAGCAGTTTTTCTGAAGAGCAGAAGAAAATTTGTTATTGCAAAAGGATGGAGGCATTGAAAAGGCGGAGAACCGATGGAACAAGTGAACTTTTCATACAGTCCTCGTATCTCATAAAAAAAGAGGAAAAACAAACTTTCGAACTTATTCTTCCGGCTCAAGTTCAGTCATGATGACTCGACGTTTATTGTAGCACGATTAATAATGTCCAGGAAAAACTTGAAGCATTTGTTAGTTACGTTGCATTTTTTCTTCATCTCCAGTAAATCAAGAAAAAAGTAGAAACATGGAGGGTGAACGTTTTTGCAACAACTTTTTTAACGTCGTTTTTTATCACAAGGCATATCGTGGTACAATTATTTTTTCGGTATATGTGTTTGGCATGTTTGAAAAATTGATTTTGTATCGCTATCTTTATTTGGGTTACGTACTCTGGATTCTGATCTCTATGTGAATTGCAAAATCAAATTACTTCGTGGTATGCAACTTATCAGTTGGAATTTGTTAAACAATTTATTGAGGGATGGAAATTTAATATAATGAAAGGCCAAATTTTGTTTTAACAAATTAGGATTTTGTACAGTCTTCATACGTAGTTGATGATTTTTTATTGCAAGAAATTGAAATAAATAAGAATCTCATTTTTCTAACGAAAAACAATATTTGTTGCATAGCCAATTGATGTAGATGTTTCTAATACTACACGA
This sequence comes from Ophioninae sp. B BG-2022a, assembly GCA_030522765.1. Classification (NCBI taxonomy): domain Eukaryota; kingdom Metazoa; phylum Arthropoda; class Insecta; order Hymenoptera; family Ichneumonidae; species Ophioninae sp. B BG-2022a. The sequence goes on from JAPYZJ010001796.1 coordinate 16,833, forward strand.
AATATAAAAGGAATGTGTAAAACAAACATTTTTGAAAATTTGAATATAAAGCATGAAAATGTAAATCAATGTCACTTTGCTTTGTCAAAAATCATAAAAACTCGGTCAATACTTTGAATTCGTGAAAAATGTCCCCATAAATCAAATTCAATACCACTCTATAAAAATATGTTCTAAAAGTCAAATTTTTCAAAATCAGCAGAAGTTTATTTCTCATACTACAAAATATCCTCTTGAATCTTTAATTAATTTACGAAAAAATAACTAATGAGAAAAGAATAAACAAATAAAAAGAATGATAATAAATAATAATTAAAACTAAATATATAATAATTAAAATAAAGGTACCAAAATAATTAATAAAAAATATAAACAACAAACGTTCCACGCTTTATACTTTAATACGTACTTTAATTTCCTTATAAATCAAATTCAATCCCACTCCATAAAAAAAGCTTTCAAAGTCATAGTTTTCAAAATCTTCAGGAATTAATATTTCAAACAACAAAATATCCTCTTGTATATTTAATTACCTTACGAAAAATAACCAATACGAAAAGAATAAAAAAAATAAAAATACTAATAATGAATAAATAATCATATCAACACAAATTACCACTAAATTTTGTCCAACAAATATAATATAAATAATTAAATATAATAATTGAAAACTAAATAAATAATCATTAAAATTAAAGTAATAAAATAAAAAATAAAATATATAACCAAAAATTATTGTACGTTTTATAAAATCGTTTGGTCGAAAGTCCCGTTGTTGAAGGAAGGTTAAAAGTGTGCTCTTATTTTCGTTATCGGCTGAATGTCGTTTTCATTTGCGCTTTGATCAGTCAATATTTCACCACCCTTTCACGGCTGGTGTCAGAGGAGCCACTCGAATTTTCACCCTCGGTTCAAGCGTTTAAATTATTCGTCGGATAGACGAGGAGGGAGGGGGGAGGAAAGGGGTTTGAAGCGCGGAGGGAACGAAGCTCCAATGTCACTGTCCATAATACGTGCTTTGCGAAAAGGGGAGGCTACCGGCCCGAGTGCGAGAGTTATTTAGCAAAATGCTCGAGCCTGGGACGGCTGCACGCGAGAAAGCATTCCGTTAGGGGTTGAGGTCAACCGGTTGCCCCGTTTGGCCATCCCCGCGTGTACATACGTATAACTCTAGATATATTTTCTATCGTCTCTACTCGCGGTTAGATTCCAACTTTCTGCTAACTCTCGGATCCTGTGCCCTCGAAATGGACATACTATTTCCTGTTCACACTTATACCCTGACCAATTCCGTGACGTTATCGCAAATTCCTATCCCAGTATTATTACAAATCGTTGTCAAGAAAAAAAAAAAACTTTCCCCGGATATTCGATGAGGGACGAAATTCAAAATGAAAAAAAAAGAAAAAGAAGTTCGAAAAACAAACTTTTAGAAAATATATGGTTAAGAGTGAAAAGTTGTTGAATAGATTACCAAGATTTGTTTATAATAAATAAACAATCAAATATAAAAAAAAAACAAATTAATGACGCCTCCGTCCACTTCGAAATTTTGAAAGCACTATTCTCTCAAACGGCTGGACCAATCGGTACGAAATTTGTTGTGTGCATTCAGGACGATGGCACCGAGGGCCTCCTGCTCGTCATTTTGAATAAAAATGTTTCATCTTTGAGAAATCACGACGAGAAACCGAGAATACGCCTCCGGCCACTTCGAAATTTTGAAAGCACTATTCTCTCAAACGGCTGGACCAATCGGTACGAAATTTGTTGTGTGCATTCAGGACGATGGCACCGAGGACCTCCTGCTCGCCATTATGGATGAAAATATTTCGTTCTTGAGAAATTGAGCTTTAAAACGTTTTGACGATCTCTCCCGCACTCGTCTGGCACGTAGTAATATTCGTCATGACCTTAAAGCTCCGTGGTCACACGTTCTAGAAATAACACGTTGGTCACACGGGGTCACAGTGACCTCATGTTTAAACGCTTTCCACGTTCCCAGTATCGTTTCGAACGACACATAAAAATTCAGGATATTAGTTTGAATTTTTTCGAAAGAAAATATATTGGCTGTTATTGACAGCACGATATTTTAGTAATATTTGAATAATAAAACTGAACCGATATATATATTATATTATGCGCAGCTGTGATATGTGAAATATTGTTTAAAATAGCAATTGTTCGAAAAAGCTTAATTATTGTTGTTTAAAATAGCAATTGTTCGAAAAAGCTTAATTATTGTTGTTTAAAATAGCAATTGTTCAAAAAAGCTTAATTATTTTTGTTTAAAATAGCAATTGTTCGAAAAAGCTTAATTATTTTTGTTGAAAATAGCAATTGTTCGAAAAAGCTTAATTATTGTTGTTTAAAATAGCAATTGTTCAAAAAAGCTTAATAATTATTATTTAAAATAACAGTTTAAAATCGAAAAATAGCAATTTCAAAATAGTGACAATACCTCGAAAACTATGAAACTTTTACTGAAGTTATATTTAGTGACGCTGAATCATCATGACCATCCAACACGTGCAATATTATCGTCGATTTTTTTCGGACACCCTGTATACGTATCGATTTTCTTCGCGAAAAATAAACTTTCGTGACAAGCCTTTTCTGATGCTGCCGGCTCATGCTGCCGGAAAAAAATTGTCAATACATATTCTTCAAGTTTTTTTTTACTTTCGAATGTTTCCGAGCGCTTCTTCACTCAGTACTCTCTCGTCTTTCCTCGACGACACTCTTTCCAGTCTCCCGTGACAAATTATATTTTTCTCTTTCGGAACGATCCTCCCTGGAGCAGCCGTTTCCATTCGGGGAGATAATCCCTGTACGATACAATACCCCTTGTACGTCAAGCGACGACACGACCGTTTTGGGATTACAATTAAGATGAACATTTCAAAAGTATGAAATGAAAGCTTAAGGAACATGAAAGGACATAAACAAAGTGAAATCCTTTATCGAATTTGCATATTTATCTTATGACACTTCAACTGTTCAATGGAATAAAGATTTAGAACAGATTATTCAAAAACTTGAAATTACAATCTTATGCTTAAAGTTTCCAATCCTCGTGTAGTAATTGAATATTAATTGAGATTGCATTTAATTAAAGAAAATTCATTGAAGTTATCAACTTAACTTTTAAATTTCCAAAACTTACAAAAGTAATGAAGAAAAATAAATATAGCTCAAAGAATATCGATTCGTTAAAAGTTATTCCCTATTTCTTTGAATTATTGGGACACCAAAAATAATATTCTACTTTCCTAATAACAAAATTGTAATACTGTTTAATACAAATATAAATTATTATGAAATAAAATTTAATGTATTTCCGTTATCTTATTTTTCATGAAACGGATTCTTTGATGACGTTTCACCAGATTAAAAATAATGGAAAAACAATACGAGGAATGCGATCAAATTTTTTATTTTTCGTTTCTGAGGAACGAAAAAAAAAAAATCTCGAAATACCAAAATTCCGCGCCTGAATATCTTTTCAGCAGTGGGTGAAGACTTATCAAATATACGTACACTTCCGTTAAGGTTGGTGCTAAACTCGCATTTTCTTTTTTATTTTTCGTCTTTTCCGCGTTCCATTTTCCCAGAGTTTTTTTTCCACAGTCTTTTCCTAGCCGGAAGGAGAACCAAGTGCAAAGTTGAATAACCGTAGGTATGGGTATATACGATGTATGAGTACGAGGGTATACCACGTTGGAGGTTGAAGGTACAAGGAGGTGGGTGTTGAGAGCCAATGCAACGAGGGAATGAATGAAAGACAGAGAGTGGATGCGACGCCAACGTTGGAGGAATTCCTCTTGACTGTAGACGATAGGGTTGGGAGGAGGATGAAGGGTTTTCCCAGTATTGAAGGGAAATAAAGGGACTGCGAAAGCCGCCTGGTGCAAGAAACGAAGCAGCACTCTTTTCGAGCTTTATAATAAAGAAAACGAGATGGAGAAGGTCGGAGGTGGGGTAGGTAGGAAGAAGATGGAAAATGTATGAAAAGAAAGTCTGCCTCTTACTGCGGTGTTATTGAGTGGTTGTGATATGTTAAATAATTAATTAACATCAACTTCTTCATCACCTGCCAAGTGTCCTCTTTAAAAAGGATCCTCATTGTTGTCCAGAATGAGTAAAAAATCGTCAAATCAATTTGCATGAGAAATGACCTGCGCTAGGAATTTTTAACGGGATGGAGAACGAGCCATTCTTAAGCTGAGAAAAATTAGTATTTTTTCAACTATTTTTCATATTTTTGTTAAGAAAATAATATTTTATTACCATATATATAATATCGATGTTTTTTAGTTATATATGTAATCAGGCGTTTTTGATCTTTCGTATGTAGGCCTTGACTCGTTTTAGGACAGTTTAAAAAAAATCTTTTTTAGGGAATTCGTGAGTATTTATTATCCTTGCTCAGTCGGTACAGTGAGACTTCCTCTTAAGGATTCCGAAAACGCGTGGAGATATCGAGTTGAAATTAAAACCATATAGTTAGGTCTACAGTCCCTTGAAGCTCTGAAAAAATCAAACTTCTAAGTTGACGTAAACAGAAGATACGGTCGTTTATGTCGCAAAAAATGTATATTTCAATTCCTAAGGGAATCAAAATCTCTAGGATATTTTCCGTTGACCTAAAACGAAAAAATTTGACAAGTAATTAGGTCTTATACTACAAATATAGGGAAAAATATCAAAACTATACATTTGTAATTAAATCTTTGAAAAAATTCGGAAAAAACAGCAAAACTGGATTCCTGAACTATTTATAAAATGTATCTCGAAATTGCCCGAGTTTATTCTTATTCAAAACGTGTCTACGAAAAATCCAAATTTCAGTCACTTTTCCCTTTAAACATTATCCGAGTCTCATTAATAATTGCAACCAATGGCAGCTGTTTGCTTCAATAAATAATTCTGCAAAATTATTACAACCCTAAAAAAAAAAATTCTTAAAAAATACGACCGTACAATTTCTCGCCATAAAACGCCTCGAACTCGAACGTTATCATGGAGTCGCGAAAATTCGATTCTTTCGCTTCTCATCCTCTCAATACGAAAGCTTCGGTACAAAACTGAATTGCAACGGGAACGAACTTTCCAGCACGTACCATCGACGCTTGTGAAGTTTGGAAAAATCGTGGAAAATTGAAAAAAAAAAAAAAAAAAACTTTGAATGGAACTTACCGGTTGGTATCTCTCCGTACGTGTTTATAAATACGATGGGCGTGTGTGTGTATAATTCTATACGACGTATCTGTACATATGACTGCAGGAATCGTTGCACCAAACCTCACCCCCTTCATTTATTTCTTCTCCTCAATAATTCTCTTTTTATTTTCCTGAATTCCCTTTCTGGCGGACGCACCCACGTTCGAAAAGCTTTCCCGAGCTTCTACTTTTTAATCTATCGCTTCTGCTACTCCTCTACACGTATGCTTCTGTACCCTGCTTCCAAACTGATAGGGCGTATGTCCAGTTAAATTTCAGTGAGATTCTCCTAAGCTGCGAGCTTTGTTGTTCGTTATAGAGCTTTTGTGTGTGTATGTGTGAATTCGTGTGATCTTTTTAGCTGCTAACGTTCTCGTTTTACCTCTCTCATCGACCAACCCCCCTCCTCTCAGAATCTCTCTACCTTCTTCTTTCTCTCTTTTTGGACTTTTCTCTTTAAAAACCCTCTTTTTCTCTTTCCCTTTTCTCAACTTTTTTTTTCGTTACCCCACTTCCCCCCTCTTTTTCTCTTCTACAAAAAAAAATTAAAAAAAATATATATATATATATATATATATGGAGTCTGGTCGTGTTATACTCGTCTACCTGCAGCCTGGCTGCATCCCCGCCGATTCATTTTTATTTAGGAGCTGAAGTCCTCGCACCACAGGTTTGCTCACACAAGCACGTACTACAGAGGGCGAACAGAAATTGAGAGGCGTCCGAAGCAGCACAGACCCCTTTTCCTCCCTCATAGAGATGGAAAAATGCTCTCCGAGACTTCAATAAAAATATGTTCGAAATGTTTCGAGGGATCCAATAAGCACATTTATGTGCAGGTCGCTGAAGAGCTGTGCGACCGGTCCCACAGACCCATCGTTTTACGTTCCTCTTTGAATTGAGCAAATTGTTATAGTTTTTTAAACCATGTATTTTTCATTCTTTGATAATCTTCGTTTTGAGAGGAGTTTGTTTAAATGGGAAAATTAATAAACGATCGCTATTTTGATAGGAATAATCGACTATTTTTTTTAATTTACGAGAAGTGAACTGTTTTTTATACGAGCAAAATTGTGCTTTTCTTTTGAATTATTATTTACTCAATTATTATTTTAGTCAAAATATTTATTATTTTCTCGATTAGTATTTAATTGCTGAATTATTATTTATTATGTTGCTGAATTCCTACTGAATTATTATTTACTCAATTATTATTTAAGTCAATTTATTTATTTTTTTCTGAATTAGTATTTAATTTCTGAATTATGATTTATTATGCTGTCGAATTCCTGCTGAATAATTATTTATTCAGCAGGATTGACAAGTTTAGATCATATCGTCCACGTTTAACCTTAAAAGTAGATAATTAAAAAAAATTAAATTTTTTAAAACATCACCCCACCTTGTTACATGCAATGAAGAGAAAGCTTAATAAGACCTATGGTGATTCGTGGGAAACCCTAGAACTCGCCCACTGTGTATATAAAAAATCACAATGAAAAATATTTCGACGACGATGACTCATTGAAATATTTGAGGTTATAAAAATACGAAATAATAGAGAAATGGACCAGCCTAATCAATTTCAACAGAAATTGTATTTTCATTTTAAAATTCATTGACACAAAACTACAATGCTTAGAAATGGTTTTCGCAAATTGAGGTACTTTTGAGGCAAAGTAGAAAGGAGCGAAAGAATGCTAGTCTGCAATTCCAAAATATAGTGCTTCAAGTGCTTTCGAGTAAAAGCTTTACGTCATAATCAGTGGAGTCTTGAATTATTATCAGCAAACTTGTCGGTACGTAAAAGCAGGAACGAAATATAGAAGCTCAGCAGTTGCAATTGGTGCTTTTGCATAGTTATTAATGCACTTTGGAAGCCTTTCGTCGCGAAACGAATCTCGCTGGGAAGAACCAAAAAAATGTCTACGAAAAAGCTCGAGCCTTGAAAAAAAAAGGTTCTTTTCTGAATAAAACACCTGCGGAATGATAGCGAGCTGCAGAAAAAGTTACATGTATATCCATGCACTTTCTATACAACGTTGTGCAGCCGTAACTTTCAGCTCCTCTGTGTAACCATTTTCAACGAGAATTCATTCTCTCCTTTGCCCTATTTCATCACTCGCATTCCCTTTTCCTTTTTTTTGCTCCTGTGTCTCTCGTTCCCTTCGCCCTTGCATTTTCTATTTTTTTCTCTTTCTCTCTCTCTCTCTCTCTTTCTGGGTGCGAACTACCCTCAGATTCGTACAGCGAAAGGGAGGCATACCCACTGCAGCTACAATCCTGAATGCTTTTAAAAAAAATGTTTTTTTTTTTCGTCAAACTCGAGAGCCGAGACGACGACGACACCGACATTTATTTTTATTCAATAATTCCTACCACCCTCGACGGTCTCTCACTATCCCCAAAGGAGATTAAACAACAGTCCATCGGAAGTACAGCACGTCTCAAAATCAATTTTTTTGAATTTCGGTTTTTTCGACGAATCTTTTACAAAACAAGCATCCAAAAATACTTCATATGATTCCGATCGATGTATTGGCAAATTTTTATAGCGTTGCTATGCATCGCTAAAATACAGGGTGTCCGGTAATGAATGGATAACCTTGAAATGTCTTATTGTATAACTTATGGCCGTTCAGAAAAAAATACGAAACAAAATATATCATAAGTAGTACCTAAGTTATGACTTTTTTTAAAGAGTCTATTTTTTTGCCTTAAACAAAAAACCGATGGAATCGATTCATTTCTGATCGTAGTGTTCATAAAAGTGAAATAAGGTAAAAAATTTGATTTAAAAAAAAATCATAACTTTAGTACTACTTATGATATATTTTTTTTCGTATTTTTTTCTGAATGGCCATAAGATATACTATAACACATTTCAAGGTTATCCATTTATTACCGGACACCCTGTATATGGAAAATATTGTCTGAGTAAGAATATTGATGAATGCTTGCTGAAAAAAATATTTCGGCAGCCTCAGTGTTTCTATCCACACCCACATATATATATTTATACGACGATTAAGAATCCCAACAGAAAACAACCCTCTCGATACCGAGACGCTTTAACAGAGTTAGGGGATGAAAAAAATAAAATAAAATAAATCGGAGAATCGGAGGAAAAACTGCCGTTGTGCCCCCACGGAAATCCTCCGGCAAAATCTTCGTGGAAACGGGGAAATTGAAAAATAGAAATAAAAATATAAAAAAGAAGAAAAAGGAAAAAGGGTGGAGGAAAAAATGAGGGACGAATAAAAAAAGTTGTTCGCGCTACCGGGATACGAAACACCTGCGGAAAAGTTGTCCCTCGGTTTCTCTACACGTATACACGGATCCGCTTTCTCGATGGGTATATTTTCATAAATAAATATTGAACGAAGATGCTTTCCTCGTGGAGCTCTAGGCTGAATGAAAAAAAAAGACGCTTCCGCTCGAGGATAAGTGAATAGGTAAATAATTTTATGCCTCACGAAATTCAACGTGCTCCCAGGCTTCGTTTATCTCATGTTGAGTAAAATTGAAAATGTTTGTGTATTCTGTATACGGTATTTGGGTATTGAGAGTTTACGGATTGCTGTCGTTTAGTTATAACTGATTTTTACCGAAATGAATGAAATCACCGAAGTAACTTCATTAATGAAATATATTTTATAATAATGTTGAAAAAAAACGACGATAAAACAGCACTGACGAATTTTCAAATATTTATATTTTTCTATACATTAATTAAATATATTTTATTTTTAAATATGATGTAAAATAAACGATCATTTTTCATGGCACCAATTTTCATTGAAAAATTCATATACATTTTGATTTTTACGATATGGCAAAAAAACCTACGTTAGGTTACTTTTGAAATAGTATGTATGAAATTTTTATTTTTATTTTTATACTTTTTTATATTTATATATGTGTATCATATTATTGAACCGATTTCATATTATTTTCAATAATTTTCTTAATTCGTACAGTAATTTGTATCGATAGCATCAGATCGATAGTTATTATTCAATGCATAATTAATCGTAATGTATTTAATTCGAGAAACGAGAAGTTTCTTTAAGTATAAAAAAATTAAAAGCAGAAAATTTCTATTGCCATAACTTTGAATATTTCTCCGAGCATTTCTGATCTTCGTGTATGCCATAAATATTGTTAACGTCATGGATCTCATGAAATTCAAGTGAGCCCGCTCACTCAGTCGTAAATGATGTAGCCTTCACGAACAATGAACTCATTTATTCCACGGAAGTTTTACGGGTCTTATGATTCTTATGGGCTTGAAGTATAGAGGAAACTCAAAGAACAAACTTTATTCTTCAGTCTAGATCTCATTCATAAAATTATAGTGCGGAAAAATCATACAAAAAATAACCAAAAATGTATTAAAAAACTGTAATTCTCGAGGCTTCAATTGTTTCTCTCAAAAAATGTTTATATTTTTTTACAAGAGTGAAAACGTTTTTTTTTAAACGTTATCCTATGATCAATAATCGAAAACGTTTCCAACTTGTTTTATTTTTACTTGTTTATTAATTAAATGAATTTACAAGCCTCAATTAATTAATCGAATGAATTTATAAGCCTCAATTAATTAAATAAATGAATTTATATACCCCAATTCATTTATTAAATGTAATGAAATCGTGATTGCCATTTTCGAAATACTAGTTTCGAGATAAACATACATAAAGTTTCACTCACGAGTTCAGTCGTTGTAATCACAAAATTACGTTGAAAATCCAATTTCAGAGCCATACATTGGATCTTCATTTTTAATTCAAGTTGCCCTGAGCGACGGACGATGTTTTCAAATTTTCATACGAGCCTTACTCCTGAATCTCAATTTATATCATTTTCTTCAATTGTTTTTTTTTATGTTTGAAAAATTAAACACATTTCTATACGAAGCACTCAAAAATTTGTTAAAAGAATTATGATCGAAGAAATTCAAAGAAAAAGGTACGTGCATGGTTGGAATAAAATCTTCTTACTTAAGAAAAATTTCAATAAAAAGTAAAAAATGGAACGGAAAAAATTTTACAAAACTTTCAGACATGTCGTTTTTGTGGATTTTTTTATGGTGTAAATTGAAAGATATCAAAAACAAATTTTAATCAAATAAACCTTTAATAAAAAAAAGTGTCACTCTGAAAATATGTCTTTCATCACGTTTTGTATTTTTTTTTTTGGCTTCGTCCTGCGCCGTATACAAAAAGGGAAAAAAGTTTAATTCCCTAGTTTCATTGCAAATTTTCCCAGGAATACGAAAAAAGTGAATTTCCATGTATCATTAATCTTCGTCTCTGTAAGGCTAGCCCTCTCGAGATTGGCGCATTTCGCATATATGGAATCCGTATTTATGATAATTAGTCGTCCCCTTGAAATGCAAGTTGGCACAAATTTGATTTCACGATTAAGGTATTACACTTTGAGCTCTCTTTACTAACGTATCATTTTTTCGCAACCTATCTCTCTCTCTCTTTTTCTCTCTCGTCTACTCGCTGCAACTTTTCCTCCGTTTGCTTCCCTCTGGCGCCACCTTTCCCACCCCCTGTCTCAAAATCGATCAATCTCTCGTTGGAAAGTTAAAACAGCAGCAACGCCCCAGAGCAGACGAAGGGGGATGGGGGAGCAAGGGATGTTAAAAAACGAATGAAAAAATACGCGTCGTTCTCACTATATATGTAACTGTATGTATACTTCTGTATTCTATATGTGTAAGTATGTGCACATCGATACAACGGAATACAGAGAGATAAAAAAAACCACGTGTGTTACTGAGACAGAAGGAAAGGAGGGAAAATAAAATAAAAGAGAAAGAGAGAGAGAGAGAGTTAAGTGAATAAAGTCTGCGGAAGACGGGCGTCTCAAAGAAGTTTCAATCCATAAAACGTCATGTACATAATTTATCATATAATAGAAAGATGATAGGGCAGGTGGTGAGACAGTTCGATTACGGTTTTTTTTACACCTGGCAGACAACTTCACCAAAGAAATTTTTAAAATAGCCTCCGTTATCGTTATGCCTGTATGTATCGTAGAATAAAAATTGGTTAAAGTGACAATTCACTTGGAGATTTTGAATGATTGTGACGAAAAATGAAAAGCATTTAAATAAATAAAATGTAGTAAAAAATTAATTATTCCAACAGTTCTCAGGATTAATTTTGCTGATATCCTACTGTGTCAAATTATCAACATTCCAAATACCCTTTGTTTTTTCTATTTTTCGATACGTGTTTAAAAATAAATTGATCGAAATTAATCGATCAGAAAAGTCAGATCTATTTTCCATCAGAAGAAATTTTTTATTTAAAAAAATCAGATCTCAATGTACATCGTATTGGAGTTGAATAAATAATTTCGAAAATGTTTTTTATCAAATGTCACCGAATTTAAATGGTATATTCACGTGTTTTCTCGTATGAAATTAATCATCTTTTCTTCTCATCAGTATTATTTATCTATTAGGGAATCCCGGTGAGAGCTTTGGAGATTCTAGGGAGTACGATGTTACGAGGCTTCGCTCGTTCTCAACTACGTCTGACCTATCAACACTTGTTCTACTTGAAGCCTCGTTGAGTCGCTCTTGCTATTTCTCTGCAGGAAAAAAGATCACAAAGATGCTTTTTTTATCTTTGCTGCTTCATAAAGAAGAGCTGCAAAATAATAACAATGCACAAGCGGTCTTTCAAAAAATTTATATCTTGCTAATGTTGTGAATTCGAATATTTGGATCGTTGTTTGTTATTCAATCGAACCAGAACGGTTGAATCGGTTTCGATGATTTTATTTCAGCAAAAATGGTTTTTTTAAAATAAATATAAGAAATGTTTTATATGATATTATTAATATTATTATTTATTTATATATATTTTTATTTTTTAAATAAAGACAAAAAATCGATAAAAATAAGGTCAACAAGACTTTATTCTACTTGCGATGTTGGATATAAAAATCAATGAGAGCTAATGAAAGAAAGAAAACGTGAAAAAAGCAATGGAAAGAGGTAACGCAGATAGATTCTAATTTTGATGATGGCTTGATGAAATGAATTTTATGAATAAATGCAAAATGCAAAATTTGCATTTACAAGTACACATAATTATTATGAAATATGATTTTTTGACAGAAAAATATAATGTTAGAGATTGTTTTTTCGCAGATATTTGTCAACCATTTTTTAAATCCCAATTATTGATGAGTCTTACTAATTTAATGAGTGTTTGGTTCGAGAAAAATATACTGTAAGTTCCAGAACTAATTTACTACGAATTGGTTTAAAACCTGGCATCTTAGTTTTTTCAAATTTTCTCGACTATGCTGAAACCATACATTATGTACAAAATTGTAGCTGTCTTAACTAATCTTTGATCTCAACACAGTTATGCTTTTAAGACCCTGGAAACTTTCATACAAATTGAACTGCTATGTCGACTTTTTTAAATTTCAAAATCGTTTGATTTTTAACGAGATAAAAAAATACTTTTCATTGAATTAGTCACTCACATGACATAAAACGATTAACAATAGTAAAAAAGATACTGAGGTGACCGAAATATGGATCGTCATAGCTGTTTCAAAAAATAACCTGTCACAATTATGGTAAAAGTCATTAGTGTAGAAACTTTTTCATGTATGATTTATTTGATTTTTATACATTATTTAAGAGAAAAAAAACATAATGAGTTCTGGAAAGAAAACGTCTGCGATCGAGCTGAAATTTCGTTCCTAAAAAGAAATAATTCCTAAATCCTCTCAAGTTTTCATTTCTAAATCCGTTCAGGTCTTTTAATATTTGAAGAGACCTCCTAGAAGGATATTCGTCTCCATGGAATAATTTCGGTATCTTTGGGTTTGTTTAGTACAATGAAAATCCATCTAAACAAATCATTTTCAAAATTGTATATCTCGTAAACTATCGCTAGTCATAAAAAATCCTTTTAGGAGATTTCTTAAAATACTAAAAGGTAGGTCTGTACAAAATTTCAGTTGGATCACCGCGATAAGTTATTCATAATCTTATCTACAAAAAGATAAAATCGAATTTTTCTATCCCGATTCAACGTCTGAAGACTTTGTTCCTACAATAATTTCCCCGGATTTCCAGATGTGACAGAATTGCTTTCAGCCGAAACGAGGATTTTCCTTTTTCCATTTCACGCGTCCGAATCCCTACGTTTCACACTCTCTTACTTTCCTTGATCTATAAGGAAATCGTCGTGATTTTTGAAGCGTGATCCGGCAAAGTCCAAGCGAAAATAAAAAAAGGAACAGGTAGAAAAGCAGAGATCGAAAAAAAGCGAGAAAAAAGTTCAAAAAAAAAAATAGCAGAAATAAGAAAAAAAAAGGTCCAGCATCGAATTGGAAAATACGATAGCAAAGAATTTTGGACTTTTTTTATGTGTGTGCGTGTGTCTGTGTGCGTCACGCTCGGACGCCTCGACGAGCAATCCGTTTAAGAGAAACCTTTCGATTCTTGCAAAATCTCGTGGCACGATATAGTCATACAGTGGATAAGGGCTGAAAGGCAGAAGCAAAGGAAGGGGGGGGGGGGGTAGTGAAAATTGGATGAAAAGCAGTCACACAGAATTTTCTCACACGAGCTCACACACCGGATGCCAGTGGCACTGAACCTTCCCTCATCTCCTAGGATGCCCCCCTCCCTTCTCCCTTCTCTCGCCCTTACCAAACTCGCCTCCCAAGAGCTCAACCTTCTCATTCCTCGGATTCAATGGAAGTGTCCATGCATTTTTATTCGGACGATTCTCCCTGGTGCCTGCATTCGCTCGATATCGATGAAAATTTCGCTACCCTATGCTGTCTGATCATGCTTTGTCCTGTTCTACTTTCTCCTTCGACAGTAGAATAGACCGGGCTATATCGTGAAAAAATATTCAAAAACATAAATACTTCAATAATATTGGGTGCTCAATAATAGGTAATTGTGATATATATTTATATATATATACTAGCCGCAAAAAATTAAGGGATAGAAAAAAAATAGCAAATTTTTTGCCATTTTTCAAAAAGCTGTAACTTTGTGAAAAATGGTCGAAAAACGGTTTTAAAAAAAGGAAATTGTAGCCCCAAGTTTATAGTTTTCAGATCTGGGGTCAAAAATATTTTATCATGAGTAGTTTCCGAGAAAACGTCGGATATATATATATATATATATATATATGATATTTAATAATACAAAATTTTTATATATTTTTTTTCCTTCCATTTGTTACTTTTCATCCAAATTTTTCTTAAATATCAAAACCGTATTCCAATGGTGTACATACTTTTTTTCTATTTTCTTCCATCGTTATTTTTTAGCAAATTTTTGAGTGCTTCGTATGGAATTGTGTTAACTTTTTAAAACATTAAAAATACAATTGAAAAACTGGTTGAAAGTGAGTTGTAGGCTTGTGATTATAACTGAACTTTTTAGGTAAATTTTATGAATGTTTATTTCGTAACTGAGATTCAGTACCTATTCTTCATATGCAAAAAAAACAAACCCATAATTTTTGACCTTGTAAATGGTCTTTCGGCCTTAATTTGTGTAGAAATTCTAATACTGACAAAATTTGAATTTGAGTAGAAATCTCATACTGAGTTAGTCTACTAATTTACAGTTTTGAACAAACCAGGGTAACAGGGACTTGAAAGACTTCATAAATCACCGATCTTACAAAATTCACGCGTACGTGTGTGTAGACACAATCACGCACCTGTATAATTTGTCTTTCCTTGTTCCTCGGACTCTTCGTTTTTCACTCCTTTTTTTCATCCTTTCCCCTCGTGTCACGACGATCGGGATATCTACATATACTTGGAACACTTTATTTATTCATCACGCGAGGCTTATGCCAGCTTTTCGTTCCTGCTGGTCACGAATTTCTTGTTACTTCCCTATCGTGGATTTTCTTACGTCTTTTGGCTTTCGTGTTCCCTTCCAAATGTGCCGTCAGAAAAGGACAGACTAAGAAAAAAAAGAGAGAGAGAGAGAGAGGGTAAGAGAGAACCGAAAGGTGACACAAAGAGAGTGAACAATAATGCAACGAAGGGAAAAAAAAGATTGGTTGATAACAAGTCGAGAACAAGTTAGCATGAGATCATCGGAACGTTGATGATAATTTTGTCACGCTTGAGTAATTTTTAAAGCTAATAGGAAAACGTTCCACAAAGGGTTATATACAAAGTTGTTGGAAAAATGTAGATATGTTCGTGAATTTTTTGAAGGATTTATTTTTGAAGATTTTATTGGAAATAAATTCTTCAAATTTTTTGAAGATTTTATTGGAAATAAATTCTTCAAATTTTTTGAAGATTTTATTCGAAATAAATCCTTCAAATTGTTTGAAAATTTTATTGAAAATAAATTCTTCAAAATTTTTGAAAATTTTATTGCAAATAAATTCTTCAAATTTTTTGAAGATTTTATTAGAAATAAATTCTTTAAATTTTTTGAAAATTTTATTGGAAAAAACTAAATACAGTTTGTTGGAACTGGTCTCGAAGAACAAAATTTTAATTTTATCCACAACAAAACATTAACAAATTTAAGACTTATGGCCCATCCCCCGAAAAGCCTTTTTTCAGCTAGCCCTTAAACTGTATTACATATAGTTATAGACGTTCTTAATTTTGTTAATTTTTCGAAATATGGCCACGCTTCGAAATAAAAACAATTATTTCATCCTAAAACATTTCCATTCAAGATAATTTAAGAAATAGTAATTTACGAAAAAGAAGATAATCAACTTAACTTTTACTCAACTCAACGATAACTTTTACACTAACAAAAAAAAATGTTGCAAAAATTCGCTAGTTAAAAAAATACGATTTCGTGAAAAATGCTCTATGAAATGCAAATTGCATTGCCCATTACACCCTCCTACTAAAAGGTCTATAATTCTGTTACACTTGTAATTAAAAATCATTTATAGTATTCATATTTTTCCAAATTCATGTAATAATAAGTTCAAAATAAATCGATTTTTTTAAGCCATCGTAGAGGGCCATCGCAAATATTTATACATGCGATGACAGGATTTATGAATAATTCGAGCATAATTAATTTAATTAAATTTAACAGTAAATATACGTAAGCGGGTTTATCCGATGTCGGTGGATGAGTGGTCGGGGTGAAGCTTCCTGTAGTCATGCTGTTACGATATGCAGGTGTAATATCGCTCCCAGATATACGCCGGCTTCATCAGGCACAGCTAATTGGCTGATAATTAAAAATTAATGATAATTCAGGGGTTCATCCAACCCCCATGAGCTTAGTCGAATCGTTTCAGAATTCCCCCTCCCCCGTCCGCGACGATTTTCGTAAAAATCAGTTATGAGACACCCTGTATATTTATACAATATATACTAGAGCATTATGCTACTCATTATGAAGGAATGAAAAAAAAAAACGTTTCTGTAAAAATGAATTGAGCTACGCTGTCAACTTGTCATTATTTGTGTTTGAAATTTAACAACATAGCGGCGATTCGAAAATAAGAATTTGGCCCTTTTTTCGAAAGTTTTTCATAAAGAAAATAGGAAGATCTCAAAATAAAAAACTTTCATAGAACGATAGAGAATGACGTTAAAAATGTTCTCTCAAAATTGGAAATAGATATTTTCAAAAATGTTTCTTTGAGGGTAGACACCGTTTTGAAAAATACCATTCTGAGAAAAACGCGTTCCTTTTTTACAAAAAACGCTGTAGCGACCGTAATAAATTGAATTTCGATTAAAAAATTTGAAAAAATGTTTGAAACAGTGTATACTGTACGATAATGCAAAAAAAAACGATTTTTGAAAATTTCACGCTGGGACGATCCGAATATTCTTTTGTTTCTTAGATGTAGGAAAGATTCGTACTTATACTCAGCATAAATAAGCATAGTTGTTGTTTGTTGTAAAAATAATCGTTTTCTATATATACTCCTAACCCAAACAAAATCTTGGTGAAACGAAGTTTGGGATATCAGTACGAAACGATACACCAACTGAACAATGGCAAGTTGGCTGCACAGTTCGATCCGGTAAATTTAATGCCATTGGTGCAGGTTACCTAAACAGCGTTGGGCAACCAGATAGTGCTAAGTCGATGACGCAATACGATTCAGTGAATGTTAAGTTCGCTCGAAGTGTATTTCGAATGGACTATCCGTACTGATGGCATCGTGTTCACTGAACTGAACAACGCTGTCAACTTATCATCAGTTGTTTGGCCGGTACAGTCCAGGTTGACCTGCACCAATGACCTCGTTTTTACCAAATAGAGCTACTTTGTCAGCTCGCTATTATTTGGTTGGTTCAAGCTTTCTGTCTTCTTTTTCAAGTGATAAAAGTGACAGTTTAACAATAAATTAAAAAAAAATAAAAAATACAACGAATAGGTACACGAAGTTTGTTAAATAAATAAGGTGACTTTTCAAAATTCTCTGTCTAGATTCGATTTTGTTTTTTTTTTCTTTCGTTAATGGTAAAATATTTGGATTAGAAAAATTTTTGATTAAAATTTGTATTAAAATCATTTTTTTGTTGTTTTTTTTAATGACGACAATTTTGACGAAACATTTATTTTTCAAGGTGCTAAATTCGCATCTGTTTCGCTTTGCTTTACATTTTTTATTTTCAATTAAAAATTGATTCTGGAATAATCCCATTCGTCGAATTAAGTATATGTGTGTACCAGGCGATCTACTGTTCCAACCTTTATCAATTTTACTATAATTATTCTTGGGATATCGGATTTAGAAAACAGTTGATAAAAAAATGTTCGTTTATTCCAAGAATCGTAAATATATAATATATCGCTTTGGGTATTTCTGGTCGCTGTAGCATTTGGCAGAATAAAGTTATATAACAATTTTGCTTTGTGACGTCTCCGTACTGGCTTAGACAATTAAATAATCCAACAATCATAAAAATATCCAACGGTCAAAGTGTCCGATTCAATGAAAAAAACAATATCGAGAACAATAACCAGCGATTGAAAAAAAAAACATGGAGAAGTTCAAGATGAGAGAAAAATGGAGAAATATTGAGGTGGACGTGAGATTTAAGGCTGATCTGTCATTTCTAAAGCCTGCGTTGTATTGGGTGGCATCTTCGTCTGACAGTTCGATCCTACAACGACATACTGGCTTCAGAAGTGTCAACGCGAATATACATGATAAGTTAGGTTCTGTGATGAGAAAGAGAAAAAGAAAAATATATAAATATATAAATAAATATATTTCTCTCTCTCTCTTTCTTTTTCTTTCTCATCTTTCCGAGACTACACCCTGTATGAGGATTTTCACAAAATCCTTCCTGGGAAAGAGAACATGAATGAGACAACGAATATCTCATTCCCTAAGCTGGGATTACATCCAATGCTATGACATTGAAAACAAACGCAATCTTTACTCGTAACGAATGGAAGGAAAAATCTCGTTAACAGTAATAGTAGATATAACGATTATTATGTAATTCACTTACAAAGTCATATCGTATTTTTTTAAATAATAAACAATCCCATTAAATCCATGCTCTACGAGTATGTTAATTATTAACATTATCAATTTATATCAAACGATAACATATTATATATTACGATATAAAAATAGTAAAATTCTCGATAAATATGTAATTACCGGAAAAAAATTCCTCGAAAAGGGGAATGCAATTTATCTCTTCACTCGAAATTGCATCAGCAAAATAAAAAATGAATTATTTTATTTACATTTGTAACGATATGAATGGGAGCAACGTTTAATTATTTACGTCCATGAATATTCAAAATTTGATATCGAAATGTCTATTAGGATCACCCCATTACATCCATATCAATTGTGACGATTCATTGAAATCCTCTTTCGTATAAAACATTTTTAAAAATCCAATCAGGCAACCAATGAAAGCTGAATTTTCGCTTGAGGGGTTGGAAGATTGGAAATTGATTATTCATAGGATCCAAAATAGCAGCCATAAAAGTCATATTTTTATTCGTATAGGTTTCTACGAATGTAATTTTTTCAGTAGAAGCAGTCTAAGCAGATAAAACCGTTATTGCTCCAACATCGAACATTTTTATCACACGTCATCTCAGTTTTTTATTATCCCCCTTGTCCGAGAGTTCCTTTTTCTCATTTCTTCCTTCTTTCTTTTTTCTTCCCTCTATGGCATCATTTCAAGTATGAAGCCCAATGGGAAACAGGAAAAAAGACTGGACCGGAAACTTGGGAATGCGATCGGAGTTGAAAAAGGAACAAGTGAACATAACTCGTACCTTGAGGCAAGATGGTGGCTGGGGACGTTGCTGGCGCACTTGGCATAGAAAGAAACCGTATTGGCTTCT
The DNA here is from genome assembly GCA_030522765.1 of Ophioninae sp. B BG-2022a. Lineage (NCBI taxonomy): Eukaryota > Metazoa > Arthropoda > Insecta > Hymenoptera > Ichneumonidae > Ophioninae sp. B BG-2022a. The sequence continues at coordinate 36,409 of JAPYZJ010001796.1, forward strand.
GCAAGCTTTGTATATGTGTATATACGTGTTGGTTGCTCGTATACTCATACACGGGACTCTCTATCACAAATGGATCTGCCTTGGAGTCTTTTTTTTCTTCACATTTTATCTTAATCATATTTTTGAATATTTACGATCGAAAAACCATTTTTATTAAGGAGAAAAAGTTTGGAAAAAATGTAAACCATTCTCTATCACAAATGGATCCTGCTTTGGACTCTTTTTTTCCTTCATATTTTATCTTAACCATATTTTTGAATATTTACGATCGAAAAGCCATTTTTTATTCAAGGGAAAAAGTTTGGAAAAAATGTAATCCATTCTCTATCACAAATGGATCCTGCTTTGGACTCTTTTTCTTCTTCACATTTTATCTTAATCATATTTTTGAATATTTACGATCGAAAAGCCATTTTTATTTAAGGGAAAAAGTTTGGAAAAAATGTAATCCATTCTCTATCACAAGTGGATCCTCCTTCAGACTCTTTTTTTTTCTTTACATTTTATCTTAATCATATTTTTAAATATTTACAATCGAAAAGCCATTTCTATGAAAGCGAAAAATGTTGGAAAAAATGTAGATCATTTAAGTGACAAAGATAACAATCCAAAAGCCAATTTTGAATAAATAATCGAACATTTTGTATCAACAGATTTAGTTGTATCGATATAATCAGAATAACTTTTAAATAATGATAGTACCTTGCAGAAAAACTCGTATTATTACAATCGATTTTTGTTAGAACGGTAAAATGTAATATTTATAATTTTCAATAAAATGCACGTCTGTGTTGCTTTTTATAACTCCAATGTTGGCGATGCTCCATTATTCAAAAGGATTGCATCGTTCATTATTAATTGGTATTGAATTGGCAATAAAAAATTATTGTTTTTTGTAGGGCATTTTTCAGAAATTCTGTTGTATATTATTAGTATATCGATTTGACAATGTGAACCGATGAAAAATGAATTCGTGTAAGACAATTGCGGATTAAATGAGTTCAATTATCAATTATGAATTTTCGTTTCCTACCTTTTTCATTTTCGTTTTTAACCTTTTCGAAATAGTCTGTTTTACAAGATTCAGCAATTTTTTTAAATATTTGGAATATCTTGGGGATGAAAAACGAATCGATTATATTAACTCGGAGTTCTGAAATAGTATGAGGAATATGAGGTTGAAAATGGAGTAACTTGTTCTCCAAAATCGTAAAAACAAACCTGGTCCATTAAACAGCAATATTCGAGTGTCTGATGAAAAATGTGTATCCTCTATTATACCTGATACTTGTGACGGAATACAATAAAAATTGTTTTTTACTTTAAAAAAAACAATGAAAATAAATACTAAGGAAATTTCTAAAATTCCAATAAAGCATTTCGAATAATAATTAGTCGTTACAAGGAAATGTCTTGTTGAATTTTTCTGAATGTTACCAGCCTCTTATTTCAAACAATCTTGAATTTGTAACTAAAGTTCAACCATTAAGTGTTCAGATAACCGAAAACCACTTTCAAAAAATGATCTCAAGTGAAAAATTTGAACTAGATCCAAAATAAATAAAAACCTCAGTCAACTCTATTAACCTCCTAAAAATAAACTGATCAGTTTATAAAAATCTATTGTCAGATTCAATATAAAAAAAACTACGATTCTCACTATTTTTTGATCAATTTTGTAACAATAATTATTCCACAATAATCTCCAGTAACGACGAATCTAAAAATTTCATAATTCCAAGCAATAATCACTGACACAATCATCAACAATATTTGAAAAATTGGTTAATTTTTAACTCGTCAAATTTGCAATTAAATCATTTCGTAAATTTGACGAGTTTGCAATCGTACCCAATATTGTATGTCGTTATATTTGCATTGAAAATTTCGTTTTTTCTATGTGCTTAAAAATTATAGATGGAAATGATAAACCATCAGCTGGTATGACGAATTCTAATTGAAACTTGCGAAAAGCTGGAGTTTAACATTTTTTACCAGCTGTGATAACAAAAGCATGAGACTAGCGGACAATCCAGATGATTGGTCGTTTAGGTGACATTGAATGGCTGGTATATTCACATACATGTAAGTCCACTACACGAGGTAGATCGTATAGGGTAAAAAACACCCTGAGGACTAGCCTGGGGAAAGCGGGGTGTGGACACCCCAAACCACTCTAACAAAGAACGACGAACAACCCTCTCAACCTACCCCTGGAGTAAAACCTACTGTAGTTTCGTGGCTCTAGTTTATTTAATTTTCTTCTTCGACGAGCTCCGGTCATTCTTGGATGCGTTCCCTCTGCTTCCGAGGAAAAACTTCTTTACCGAGTTTTCCGAACATTCGCTTTCCTTCTCTTTTCTACATTTTCTCCTCAGCCTTCCCTTTCGATCGCACTCTTTTTGTATCCTCTCTCTTTTTCTCTTTTCCTACTCCTACACCTATTCCTCTTGCAACAGTTTCACGTTTTTTATTTCTTCCTCTCTCTGTACAGTGAACGTTGATTTTTATACGACTCGAATTTGTCCTGGTTGAAATAAAGGAGATCTACTCTTTCAACCAGTTTGCGATTTCTGGAGTTCGTAAACCCCGAAATCGTCCAATCCTGTTCTTTGTCCAGGGCTTATGAAATCATAAATGTCATCGGGTCTGACCGCGATATTAACCTTACTTGGCAGTTCCACAGGGGAATATTATGTTTTAATCCTCTGTAGGGTTATATATATATATATATCATTTTTTATATCATTTTTAAATCATTTTTTTTATATCATTTTTAAAAATAAGTAAGGTACCTGACCCATGTAAGGCTCACCTTATTTTTTTCCAAGTACAAAAAAGAAACTGTGAATATTAAAACACAACAAAAATGTTTATTTAATAATTTATTCAATAATTAACGTATTAATCATAAGTTTGGTTCAGAAAAAAATATTCACTATTAACTAAAAGTTTTAAAAAAAGCGTCTTCTGGGTCTCATTCAGACCACGGTTCCTGATAAGCCTTGTAACTTCGTACAAAAAAATAAAATATGAATATATATAATCTTCAATTTTAAACTTAAATTTTGATAACAACATGTATAGTGCTGATAAACTACTACTTATAATTAGAATTAAGAATCACTAAGAAATATTGAAAACAGTTTTGGATATTTAAATCCTGGGCTTTATTAGGCACTGGGCCTTAAATGGGTCAAGTACCTTAATTAAAAATGAGTATCGAGAGAAATAAAAATACACGCGTTTCTTTCGATAATTATTTTTGAAAGTTATCTGTAACTTATCTGTAACAAACAGATAAGATTCGTTGACTCAAAATGGGTTTGAAGAAATATTTTAATTTTGATAGGCAGAGTATCGATGGGTGACAGAAATGTCACAGGGCGTTACAGGAGGATTAAGGCAGGAAGATGAAAAAAATTAAAATACATGTTTTTTCTGGAACAATATTATTTTTCAATTAAATAAACGAAATCAGATTTTTCCAAAAACACGTGTACTTTTATTTCTTTCGATAATCATTTTTGAAAGTTACCTGTGAATTATCTGTAACAAATAGATAAGTTTCATTGACTCAAAGTGGGTTTGAAGAAATATTTTGATTTTGATAGGCAGAGATTTTTTCCGTTAAATTGATAGTTTAATTTCTTGAGAATATTGAGTCCAATTTTGACAGCGGAATTCCAAGAATTGTTGGAATTGTTAATAAACATATATGTTATGAATAAATATATATTATTTTTACTCTAGCACATAAAGAGATTCCGAATTTCCTTTTTGTTTATATTGCGAATCCAAGAATGTATATTTTTCAGGCTTTCAGGCTTTATGTCGATTCTATTGGATTGGCAAGATTCTTTTCCATCGACTGGAATGTCCGTGCTAACATGCTTCAAATATGTTCGGCTTAATCGGTTAATATAAATAGCCCGGACAAGATCGCGTGCAAAACTTTACTGTGAGTTAGCGAAGGGATAAAGGGTAGGGAAAATGCGAAAGAGGTGAAGAAAATTGCACACTTGAGCTGGGGCTTTGGTAGGCCGGTTTAGCACACAGTGTGGAATCAAGTAGGTGTGTAAAGGCATCGAAGCTGGAAAGAAAGAGAGAGCGATGATAATGATAAATTTTATTATGCCCTGGTAAAAAATTTTCCGGCAATTTGGGAGAAACAAAGTTGTTAGAAAATAAAATGAAATATAAAAATGTTCCACAATAATAAATAAATAATAATCTAATGAAAAATACAAAAAACACTAAATAAACCAAAAACACACAAAATAAACCAAAAAACGCAAAATAATGTCAAAATAAACTCAAAAACGCAAAACAAACCAAAAACGCAATACAGACCAAAAAAACGCAAAACAAACCAACAACCTCAATATAAACCAAAAAACACAAAATAATCCACAAAACGAACAATAAACCAAAAACGCAATTAAACCAAAAAAACTCAATATAAACAAAAAACCACAAATAAACCAAAAAACGAAAAATAAACCAAAAACCACAAAATAAACCGAAAACCACAAAATAAACCGAAAACCACAAAATAAACCGAAAACCACAAAATAAACCAAAACACACACAAAATCAACCAAAAAACCAATTGAACCAATTTGGTTTAAAAATTAAACAAAAAAAAAGAATTAATATAAACCAAAAAATGCAATATCAACCAAAAAAGGCAAAATAAATAAAAAAAAAAACGCAATATGAATAAAAAACAAATAAAAAAAGGAGAGAAAACGATAAAAGGAAAAAGAGAGAAAGAGCGTAGGTTAACGACACTAGACGACTAATTTTACACGATTAGCGAAACCGGTCGTTAGAGTTAACAAAATAGATTAGTCACTGTGTCCCCCCCCCCCCCCCCCCCCCCCCCCCCCCCCCCCCCCCCCCCCCCCCCCCCCCCCCCCCCCCCCCCTTCCTTAACCTGTACTGTGTCGAATATATGTATATACGTAGTACTGACCACCAATATTCAAGTTATATATACTTACAAATATATGTCTATCTACCACTACCCGAAACGAAATATTCCTCGATGTTTCGAGGGTGGTCGAAACATGTGTTGGTACCTGACGATGCATGCATCCTGCAGCCGATCGATCGCACCCTCTTTCAACCCCCTTTTCTTCTATGCACCTCCTACCTCTCTTCTTCGCTCATTTTCTGTTTGGCGATAACGCGGAACCGTGCGGAAAATTTTCCTGCTTTGCCTTCAGCCATTCTCGTCCTGTCGCGTTCGTGTTATTCTCAATTAGAGCTTACATCCTCTCATGCAAATCAGCCAGCGTCTATGTCGTTCTCAAAATCCAGCTTTGACCCACACTCGAAACAAACCGAATAATGAAATGCATTATTATATACAAGAGTCATTCCAATGATTAGTATTTTTTTCTAGGCCGCGGTACTTTGTAACCCAAAGATTTCGATTGGTGAAATCGAGATTTTAGAAGCTGTTGATACATGGTCTTGCCACATACGAATTCTTTTTTCATTACGAACAAAAATTGTTGTTTTTTTTTTGTAATTTTGTGATATTTTTATTTTATAAATGATTTTTTTATTCAATTAATTGAATTCAGTAATTTAATTTGATAAATTGAATTTATTGAATTAAAAAAGAATACACAAAATAAAAATATGATAGAATTAACGAAAAGAAACAAGAATAAATAATTTAATTCTATGTGGCTAAATGAATTTTACGATTTAATAATTCTGTTTTTTTATTTAAAAAAAATAAAGATTCTGTATTTAAAAAAATATATGTTTTTACTTTTTTGTGAAAAAAAGTAGGTGTATCATTTAAATTCTCGTTTTTATAAACAAAAGAGAATTCGCATGAGGCATTTGCATAGTGAAATAAAATTTTTGCGTAATAATAAAACAAACGTATAAGCAGTTACTTTTTTTTTAAACTTTGAAAAGTACGTGATTGGCGATATGTCGCTGATTCGACTTTTGACATAAAGAATTTTAATCATTTGGTAGTAATGTATAAATAAAAAATTCAACAACCATTAAATCTGCCGATAGCAAATATTATCACTTACGCTCCAGCTGAATTCAAGGTGAAGTCAAATAGGCTTTTGGACACCGGTTAAATCGTTTTAAAAAACAGAGCCTCAAGAAATAGAAAAATAAATAAAAAAATAATTTGGTTAATATGTACAATATTTCAAAAACCCGTTTTTAAATTTCAAGTTCAAATCGAGTCTTTCAAAATGTCGGATAAAAAATTATATTCATATTAAAAAATGAATATTCCTTAAAATTAAATGAATATTAAATTGAATTGAATTTAATTTATATACATTATTGAATTCGTATTAAAAAATGTTATTGTTTTTACCTATACGTATGAAAAGTGACTTTTCGAAGCTTTCTTCGACTCTCAGTTTCTCGTTGAAGGTACTTTCTAGTAAAAATAAATCAGCAATCTCAACATTCATTGATGAAAATTTTAACTTTCTCGGGGGCTAAAAACAAACCGAATTTATTGCTCGTTCTATACCACATTTTGTTTTCTGTATTTTCACTGCTATATATCAATATATCTCTAAACAGCTTATGGAAATTCTATTTTAAAAAACCTGATCAATCATCAACCGAAATAAATAAAAAATGTATTTACCCTGGCGTAGCAACATAATTACCGAGTATTTCTTGTAACCAAAAATGTATAAAATCCAACAAAACCAAAATTCGAATTCGAAATCTTTCCTTCATTTACAAACGTACCCACATATCCTAAAAATAGTATTTTTGTTTTATTTTTTCAGAACATTCTTTACGACCAGATCTGCTTGGAATGCTGCAAAATTCGTTCACATGAAGGCTACGAATTGAAAAAAAAATCCATTTCGAAGCTATCTGGTTGATGGTCTCATAAATTCTTTTGCAATACCCTCCAACGAAACGAAACGACATTCAAAGACAAAGCCACTGCTTTATGGCGCCGTTAAGAGCAATTTTCATCTGGACAAGGCGGAAGTCCACAGCAGCAAAAAGCATCGCTGCATCATCTACGTAATTTGTATTTAACCCTCAATCATCATCGTAACCGTCACTGGGCCGATAGGACCGAAAACCAAGAATTTATTTTGGAAATCATAAAAAAAATCATCGTTTCGAAATTTAACGAACATTGAAATCCAAAAATCTACGAATAAATCATTATCTTTCCAACGATGTTGGACAATCCTTGAAAACAAGTGAATCCCCAAACTCCCGAAACAAAACAGTGAATCAAATTAATTTTTTTTTGCCAATCTCATTATTTTTATCAACCCTTGGTTGTCAGTGAAAAACACTTTTCTAGAACCCCCATTCATGTTTTTTTGTTTTATTCAAAATTTTCCGTACAGTAGTTGCACCTTGAGATCCGGTTGCTTCAGACGTCGTAAAAAAAACCATATAACGACCAAACCGTGAAACTCGAGATAGCCCAACGAATTCAGCTATATATCGAATCCTGACGACGAGGGTGTTGCCCGGATTGTTTCTCCGAGGGTTGGATAGGATCGAGTGAGATTCACAGCCAACCGGAAGTCCGAAGAAAAGCCCAGAAACGCACACGTGAATAAACCAGTACAAAGAGGAGTACGGAGCACCTGCTAGGAAAACGTTCTCCAACCGTGAAGATCATTGTGGAAATGATGAGAGGAAAAGCCAAGGACCGGATGTTCGACAGGGCGTGACCCTTGAAGACTAAAACAGAGCAAGTAAATTAAATCGAGAAGAAAGTTGTATGTTGGAAAAAAAGAACGAACAAATAGATGAAACGTCAGCATTCAAGATGTGATGTGAATTCGTGAAACTCGCGGTGACCTTGACTGACCTTGAAAAAACGATGGACCGTGTAAACTTGTGAAAGCAATTGAAAATTTGTTCGTAAAAATTTGTTGTTCGAAAAATTTCGTAAATTAGTGAAACTCGCGGTGACCTTGACTGACCTTGAAAAACGGTTAACCGTGTGAACTCGTGAACGTAATTGAAAATTTGTCAAGATTTTTGAAACGTGCGCGCTGAAAAAGAACAACAATGATGGATCACATGCAAGTGAAGGCAAGGTCGACCACGAAAAGTAACAATCCGACGAAAATGGCGTGCGAGAAGGCATCTCGGCGTCTCAGAGCAACCCTCGTTAAGGCATCCCGTCTCGGGGTCGCGACGAGCGAGGTTGCGAGCCTTGCATCTGCGAAAAGGCTGATACCACAGCGGGATCACGGCTGGAGACTCGCTGTATTTTTGTTGCTAATGTTTGGTGGTGGCGTTATCGTCGCCCTGGTCTGCATGGCTCGAAAGGGTTGCTCAAGGATCGAGGACATCGTGAGTACCTTTTTTTAATCTGCACTCTTTTACATCGAGAAGAATAACGCTGAAGTTTGCATAGTTGGGTTGCAACGAAAATGACAATTTTTTACCTTATTTTTTCAATTTCAAGTGGACGATTTTAACTACGTCACGAAAACATTTATTTCGATTTTCATTCCGCTGATTACGAATACTGATTGATGCTACTACTGCATGTATGATTCTGGATAGTAATGAATGTATGATAGTGAAAATAAAAATGTCGTTCCAACTATGCAAACTTCATTAGGGATGTAGGGCTAAACTTTTCGTCAATTTTTTTAATGGCTTTTATATTCGCAATTAATTCCTGTATTTCATTCAAATACATAATTAATTGAGTGATAAAAGGTATCCTTCGATCAACGGTATGGTACAATTTTTCTTTCAAGCCTGATAAACATATTCGAATAGTTAAATATTATTTTTGGTTTGAATATTTACTCTTTTAATCCTGGATATGGTTCGTATTCAATGAGAAATCTAAAATCATAATTGCAATTGCAAATAATCAAACTTACTTTTATTGAATATGACAACAGTGAGAATTAACAATAAAAATTTTAGTAAAAATGTAATTTACTACAGTTTTTTGGAGTAAAAATAAATAAAGTATGTTTTTTTAATTAAAGATACATGAAGTGTGTTTTTTTCGAATAAAAATATATCAAGTGTGGCCCATTTAGTTTACTGAAAACAATTATTACTCTTAGAGGAGAAAACTCGAAGGCTTGAATTGTCAAATTCACATATTTGAAGTATCCTTTAAAACGACGGATATTTCGTGCAAAGATGAAAAAAAGTTTCCGACCGATTGTTACTGATGGTCAATAACTACTCTGATAACAAAAGATCGAATAATCATGTATGACCTCCTCTCAAGGATTTTTAAAATCGTGTTGAAGTAGCTTGATAGCTTACGAACATGACCGACGAAAGCCTTCCTCTTTCGGAAGTCACGTTGTAAATGCTAAGTTCTTCCCGAATTTGCATTGGACGAAATGGTCGGAAAATCAGAGTACGCGAGAAAAGTCACGTTCTAGAGAGTAAGGCAGCTTACAACGAAACCTAGCCTCCAATACCTCATTTTATATTCAGCCAAGCAATGATCGATACATATATCGTGGTTGGATCTTCTAATCACGCCAATGGCAGTGATCCGACCAAAAATCAAACGCAATTGCCAATTATCAATCTTTTTTATTCACAAAAAATAAACGAGCGCTAATTCCGTTAATCCAGACCCAAAAATGTTCAGCTTCTAGAAACATCCGGTTCAGTTCACAAAAAAATCAATTTCGTAGAGCAGCGATTATATTCTGAATTGTTATCCACCAGTCGTCGATCCGAAATCAAAGTTGTCAACTTTGCCATCAGTCTTTTCCATTTTTAAGCCCCAGATGAGAAGCAATCGAATATATAATCTGCTTCAATTTGAAATGATCAATTCCACCAAGAGATGTAATTTGACCAAAGAGCTTAATCGATCGAACAGGCAAGATGGATATTGGCTCAGCAAAATGACAGAACACGAAGTGCAGCGATAAAAAAGTTGAGTGCATGTTCCTACTCCGTGGAATGAAACCTTATTGCAAGTGGAGTGTCTGAAGCGTGGTGAAAGAGAGAAAGACCAGTGACGGGAGATTGAGGACAGAGCGAGTCCTTCAGTGAAGCATCAGTCTCATCTCCCTTCACATACATTTCCTCTTGAGATTCGATTAACCGTCCTCGCCTTTGTGAACACTAGTTGGATGGAACGCAGCTGAGGTTGGATCCAGTATAGTCTCCCGTTCCATCGAAGCTGCAAAGTGAGTATCCTCCTCGCAAAGACAACACGTAGAGTGTGTCTGTGAGCAGATTTCTCCATGCGGATGTAACACGAGTGTGCATCTAAGCGACCTACAGATTCGCAGAGAAATCCACGCAACAATGGAGTCTTTATTAGGGGATTTGGCATTCGAGGAGAGACGCGATAATGCAGCATACAAACCAAGGAAAAGTCACGTGTAGGGCAGCGATCCAATGTTAGACTCTATGCATATGGATCTGGGTATCTGTGTGCGCACCATTTCTTTCCTACGAGCTTTCGACCTCGCCCAGAGAAGCGGAAAGAGTATGGAACAGACAAGCCACGAGAACTAGAGAAATGGTTACCTAGCAGCCACGTTCAAGCTCCACTGAAGTACGTGTTCCTGGAGAATGGCATACTTTCAGAATTCCGGTGACGCTGGTCACGGAGTTGCACGCTAGGATTGCCCGGGTTTAGCCTCCGGGGCTTCGCACCTGCGGATATGTTGGGCCCTCATTGTCAGTCTAGGCTGTGTATACATCAAACCTCCTCTGATGATGAAGTGTCGCAATTTGGCCAATGTGAAGTATCAATCTACAGCAGAGTTTTCTATCAAGGGCTTGATAATTGGCGATTCTAATCAGCTATTAGATACAACACGGTCCTACGACAAACTCATCTAGATAAGTGACGTAAACCCGGTGAGCAGCTGACGTAAACAACGATGGTAGTAATTTTACGCAGGAGTGGTTGCTGGATGGATGATTACGGATCACCCAGGATGTTGGACCTGGTTTTCATCGAGGTCAGGTTTAGGCTTAGGTGGTGGCTAAGCGTCAACGATCCGAACGCCATTGGCCTGTGGTCATCGAGGAGTCGTCGACCACCTGGCAGCTGCGAAACGGACGACAGCTACTAGGAATTCCGGAGATGCGCAGCTCGCGTAGGGGTTGAGAAGCCGAGAAGTGACGGGAGTACCGGAAGAGACCTGGTCGACGCTACATACAGCCCGCAACCAGGGCGTGGAGGTGTTGAGAGCTTGCGGGAGATTCGGCGAACAACCGGAGGATGGAAGGTAGCAACGGAGTTACTACGAGTGAGAAGGCACGAAGGATCCAACCTGAGCACAACTATAACTAGAAGGCTGGTAGCGGTGTAGTTGGGATGAGGAGTGAAACGAATGGAGGGGCTTTGCGGCCTGCGGCTGGTTACGGACGAGGGTCGAGCTAACGGGAAGTGGGCTCGCCGCATGGACCAATGTGGGGTGAAGATAGAAGGCGATGACATGGGAGCGAGGGAGAAAGCAGCTACCAGCGGGCTAGCCTCGAAGAGGGGACTCCAGATTTCCAGCACCTTATCGATGTGTATGTGTGCCGGACTAGGTGTGCGTAAAACTTGTATATACCCGCGTACATACTCTGGCGGTGAAACTATTCGACGATCCAGTAGCCAACGCTGGGGGACGTTGACTGGGGCAACTGGGAGAATGGATGAGGGAAGAACCGGTTGAATGGACAGTAAAGGGATGACATGAAAGATCTATTGGAAACGTACTCGAGTTCGTATTCGACACTGAAAATATTCGATTCCATGACACGGATAATCATGAGTATACTCGCCTGGTACATGATCTTTTTTTCTCATTGGATAATCATTATCGATTCACCCAATCAATCATGAAAATACGACGTGGGGAAGATGTATATGCTGATGACCCACTGATGGAATCATTCGCATAAGCTGATCCGACTACCACCCATATTGAATGATTTTCCAATAGGCATAGACGGATAAGCTAGCAATATGGTATTTCAATCTACCCAAGCTTAGCACATCTATACTCCGTCATCAGCAGACAACTTTGTGAATCTCCGGTCACTGAAAGACCGCAAAATAACCGGAAGAAAAACGCGCATGGTGCCGAAAGCTCACGAGGGAACTTATACTCCAGACAGTAGTCGAAATTTCGGTGAAACTCAAATTACGACACGAGTCAGGAAATACTAGTTGAAAGAAATATGCTATCAGGAGGAAACAACATCCCATCGCTGTCGGGAGGGCAAAACAGGATAGTAAATATCCACGGATTTCCTGATCAACTTTTCAAAATCAAATGAAATATGACCAATATCAAATTGGTAAATTAACGGATATCTACTCATCAAATTTATTGAAACAAACCCAACCAAAGTAGATTGTACCAGCATGTTGAAACCATGATGGAAGTGATGGAAAATAACAAATTTAGCCGATGCAACGACTGGGAAGAGAAAAGGGTCGTACATATTCTAAACCTACATTGTGCCATCTTTATCATTCTATTTTATCACATGTTCAAAAAATCTCTGGGTACCTACGATTAGTAGGTATTTGTCGACAATTTTGACTAAACTTCCAGCCATTAGTAATAGTTGCCCCCAACGTCAGATTTCAGAAAAAGTATTTCGCTTCTATTAGACCTAGAATATAAAATGGACTGAGCATTCATCAGGATAGTGAATCGTCGATTACTCCAACCTACACTAGAGTTATCAACTTTAGTAAAGCCAGAATATCAAGGGATCATTGGTACCGTTTACGGGTTCTATGGACAGGTTGCCCATTACGGAGAATAATTCAAGCTTATAGCGCCAACAAAGTTAAGGTATAGTGGTGTAACCAGCTTATCGATAGTTTTGCTTTGAAGCCAGGAAGTACAGTGGCTCCATTTCTGGACAGCAAGCTTTGGTACACGCGCTGTTTCGTGATTACGCGTTCGTTCACTTATTTAGGCTATGGGTGGGTTGGTACATCCGTTAAAGGGTACAGCATACACGAACTGGCTGATTTTCCCGCATCGCTATTCACGATTGGTCAAACTATTGCCTAACACTTGTAGGCCATAGTTTGACATATTTGTCCATTGATCGATGACCGTGCAAGACGAAACCAGATGGCGGACTATACCCCACGGATCATGCCCGGATAAGGCCATGAAATGGATAAACCTGCGTTGAAGTGAACAAGGCCAAATTCCGCGAATGATTTAGCTCGCTCAGGACCCCTAACTTCCATAACCCTCACAGTCCAAAGCGACCCGTGTTATAGCCCCGGGAAAGACCGAAACCCGAATCAACGACGGGAAGACGTATGCACTCCTGTGCACATACGCAAGCTCAGATAATTTCGGGATAAACGGGGTAGCTGTTGGAGATAAGCTTGACAGCTTGACAGTTCGTATGGTACTGGCCTTTAGCCCATCTGAGAGCTCCATGCGTTTCAGCATACTCGGTTTCACTTATCGTGTGTCCGTCATCCTGTGACTGTTACAATTAAGGATCCGTAGTCCCTCGACGAATCTCGGCTATATCCTTTTGACAAGAGTTCTGAGCATCTCATGCCCGGATATCTTTTATTGATTGCTAAAATGGACACTCGGACACCTTTTGTCACATTTTTTGGCATTTAGAGAGAACAAAATTGGAGCAACAGAAGCGAGTCTATATGTTATACCTCAGCTATACCGGAAGTCACTATTAGACATCGATTACAATATATTCGGAACTATTGATGCAGCCGTTATCAAATCTATTAAAAACATTATAATTCATCCTATTAATTTGATAATTAATATACTCAAAAATTGGCCATGTATATTGGCCAATATATTGATGCATATTGTTGCATATTGTTGAATCGAAACGCACATCAACAATTGATTAACTATTTTCAAGTTAGTTTGTTAGAATTGTCATAGCATCGTCATAGATTTAGCAACTTCATTCGAGGTTTCCAAATCGAAAACCAAACCAAAATCCAAAACCAGCGCAATCTAAAATCCAAAACGTTTCAAAACTGATCTAAGCTCTAATCGCACCATATTAAAATTATTTTTATCCTCGGTGTCATAAAATCTATTTTAAAATATATTTTATGCCCAATGGGTCTTTTGATTCTACATAATCTATACCTGACACTTGCACTTGATCTTTTTCATGTTCATTACATAACTGTCTACGAATGAGGGTCCAAGGAAATTTAATTATAGCAAAACCATTACTTACCAGCGTTTATTAACACTGAGTTGGTGGCTGATTAATAAACTTCGGTATCTGGTAATAGTGAACATACATCAAAAAGAACAGCACCAGTGAAACGGTACCCACCGATTATGACACACGTTATAACGGTCGTGCTTGAATTTCAAGTCTCGTATTAGCATGACGTAGATTGGCCTAGTGCTTCGATACAAGACCTGATCCCATGTCGAGAGAGTGCTCGGCAATTGAGAAGAAGTGGAGAAGAGCCAAAGCGGTTTAATGTGACTGGTCACGCCAGTCACATTATGGTTTCCAGCCTGGCCTACTAAGTGATCGGTCACGTCCGTTACAATTCCACACTCCTATCAACCATTCGGAGCAATTTGGGGCTTATGATCTCTATGCGCAGAATGATATGTGTACCTGCACATTTCTGCTCACGTGCTCTCATGAAATGGTAATCATTTCGGTAATCTGGACCAATTGTGAAACGTGAATTTCGTCTATTCCACTAAAGTGATGCATCAACGTGCTATCGCTTGTACAATGCTATGCAATACGTAATTATCGTTAAAAAGCCTTGAAGCTACGTTTCGTGGTCATCCTACAATGAGAACAGATTTGACGGATTTTTTCATAGGTTCGATAGCGTATTGATCTGGGGTAACTGTGCACACTGGGGTAACTGTGCGCACTCTCTTTATCTTGAAACTGACCGAGGGTGGTTGGCGGGTTACTGCAGCAAGTTACACGCACTGAGTGGATAATTAGTTTGGATAATTAACCCGTCGAGTGCACACTTCCGCTGCTAACCTATAAGTCTATTCTGGGTCAATCTGACCCATGGCGTTTTCCAAATTGTTGTATTTCGGTAAATATGCATTTTTTTGTTTTTTTTTTGTAGAGTCGTTTTTTGTACTAAATTATCTATATTTTATGACCCTTAATTTATTTATTATGGCTTTATATTTATTTATTATGGCCCTAAATTTATTTACTATGGCCCCAAATTTCTTTTTTGACAAAAACGAAAATCAAATGCCAAAAAATTCGCTCAAAGTCGGGTATGTGTTGAAACATACGTACTTACACAAAAAAATGTTGTGGGTCAAAGCGACCCAATATGCACTCGAAGGGTTAAATGTTACAAGCTGGGCGGCATTTGCACTTTTTTTTTAATGTAAACGGACGACTCAAAAATACATTTGTGTGCCGTGGCACACAGCCTAAACGCGAAGTAACATTAAAGTAATTTTGAATAATCAAAATTATTCTACCTCAACGCTAGATTATTTTAATTACCGGTAACAACTTTTAGGTTATATTGAGTGCTAATAACAATTATGGACATTCATATGAGTTGTATCTTACGGGTGGTAATCTTTCGTGAAAAGACGATAAATTTGTCCGATACGATTTTAATTAATGAAAGTTTATTGATAAAGTCAATCTAAAGTCTCGTTATTTCCAATCATCTACAGATCTAGTCACGCATGCCTTAATGTGTAGTTATTTTGAGGTTTTACGAAGCCTTTTTACCTATGGAGAGACTTTATAAGTTCTGTGTAGATTATTTGCTTACTTTTTTGAATATTATTTGCTCGAGCATTTACACTTTATTAGGCAAGCATTTATACGTTAAAAAATGCGTTCAAACTTCCGTCATGCGTCCACTTACCTCTTAGGGGTGCGCAACGTGACACACAACAGGGGTCACGTGAGTGCTTTTTCAATTTTCTTAATTAATCCTCATTGTTGTAACATTGTAATTAGTTCTCATTGTTGTAACATTGAAATGAATCTTCATTGTTGCGAGATTGTAATAAATCCTTATTGTTGTCACATTGCCATTAACCCTGGTTGTTGCAACATTGAATAATCTCCCTTCATGGTTGTAGCATTGTAATTAATCCTCATTGTTGTAACATTGCAATCACTCCTCATTGTTATAACATTGTAATTAATCCTCACTATTGTAACATTATAATTACTCCTCATTGTTATAAAATTGTAATTAATCCTCACTGTTGTAACATTGTAATTACTCCTTAATGTTGTAACATTGTAATTAATCCTCATCATTATAACATTTAAATTCATCCCCATTGTCGTAACATTGTAAGTAAACCTTATTCTTCTAACGTTATAATTAATCCTCATTACTGCAACATTGAAATTAATCCCTATTGTTGTAACATTGTAATTAATTCTCATAGTTGTGACATTGTAATTAGTCCTCAATGTTGTAACATTGTAATTACTGCTCATTGCTGTAACATTGAAATTAATCCCTATTGTTGTAACATTGTAACCAATTCTCATACTTGTGTCATTCCAATTACTCCTCATTGTTGTAACATTGTAATTAATCCTCATTGTTGCTACATTGACATTAACCCTCATTGTTCTATCATTGTAATTAATCCTCATTATCCTAACATTGTACTGCAATAATCGTGAAGGTTTCCCGAAAAGTTTATTTACTCTATCACTACTTGAATAAATGCTCTTTCTGACCATCATGGTTTTACTACTGTAACTTCAATATTTTAATCCTGACAACTTTTCAATTTGCAAAACCCGCACACTTAATCCAAATGTTTGTAACCGACAACTGACTATGTCTAATGCGAATATGGCCACAGTAGTCCAGAGCTGAAACACTCTCCAGCGTTTTTAAAGAAAACCCAACAAAATCCTACAACACTCTAAACCGTAAATCCCCCGGACAACCTGAACTCAATAATCAATTGAAAACCTACAAGCATTCGTGTATACGGAAAACCCAATAGGGCTCGCCACGAACACTTGCCACTTTTTACGGGTACTATAAGGTTACCTCCGTAGCCAATGGGTGAATCCATACTACAGACGATGACTAGGAATTGTACAAAATATCTCAAAAACGTTGCGTCCATAGCATGAAGTGGCCTACGCCACCAGCAACATTAGGCCATCAGGGATTGAACGCCACTTTCAGCACAACTAGAAAGCCGAACGAATGAAAGTACCTGAAAAGTACAAACCTGGAAAAAGACCGTAATCAACATAACTGTTCAGATTATGCATCCAGGCATTTGGAAGATTAAATCTTAAGGGTGAACCAAGAAAATCTTCGTTTGTACCAAGCCTGAGATGGAATCAGAAAAAAAAGAACAGACGCAAAAAGAACAACCTATAGAACAGACCAGTCCAAGATCGAAGTGGCTACGAAAGCCCTCTTTCCATCTACCTCTTGTTCGCATCAACCGTTTTAGGGGGGTTGAAGGGATATTCGAAGCAGTACTGGTAACATCGTAGCGAAGGATATGGCGTGAGCGACAGAGCGTAACTCGATATAGCTGCCAGTGGCAAAGCTACTGAAGAGAAATACGAAGGAGGAAACCCCTGATATCGCATCCTTCCCTGATCGTCACTTCGGGTACGAACACTGCTGCTCCCCAATATTCCCTCGATTCCCCTCTGGCGTTTCATCACTCTCCCACCAGAGCCGTTATATCGTAACGTCAATCCCTCCCAACATGAACAGGAAAGCTTTTCATGGTATATAACATCAGCTCCCGGATATTCCAGTATAAATGCTATCTGTCTGTCTATGCATACCGATGCTATAATGAACACCACCGATCTCATGAAATTATTCGTTTCGCTGGTGCTACGAAATAAGAGCTTCATCGTTAACTAGACATTATTTATTTCTCTTTTGCCTGGAGCTTTTGCATTCGCGCGTTTATCATAATAAAAGTTAGACTTGATTCTTTCGTGGCTGGGTTTCTACTCCCTTTGAAGGCTCATCGCCCTGTGCTGTTGAGACGTCCTATGGTTTTCCTCATTATGTTTGCTACAACCAGGAGGAGTGGATATCAGTACCAATCGATCAAAATACGTCGATTGTTAATAGTGATTGACGACTAGTCGAAGAAGACCAATTAGGAGGAACTTGTCAATAAGCCTTCATTTTTTGATAGATCTGACGGGCAAATGATATTTCTTATATCAGGATACATTTTGTCGTAAATGCCTTGTGATATTTTACTTCTCAATTGAGTAAAGATTGATTGAGAAAGATTAAGATTGAGCTCAATTAAGAAAAATTGATTAAGATTTTACTTAATCAATTAAGAAAAATTGATCAAGATTTTACTTAATCAGTTAAGAAAAAGTGATTAAGATTTTACTTAATCAATTAAGAAAAAATGATTAAGTAAAGATTTTCCTTAATCAATTACGACAAATTGATTTGGTAAAGATTTTACTTAATCAATTAAGTCTCATTTGAAATTAAAGTTCCGTTAATCGACAATTTCTCTCTGATAAACAGAAGCTTTTTTTATGACCTTGTTCATTAATTTTTGATGGTATTGTTGTACTTCCACCGTTATTCGATATTTTTTATGAACTTTTCCAGATTAATTCTGACGTCATTGACAGACTTATATAAAATTGTACTTACTCTTTGTATTTCATATGATATTTATTGATATTAATTTATATTTATCATTTATTATTTATTACTGATTATTGATTTTTTATATTTATTATTATTGTTATATTTATATTCTATTTCTATTGTTTCTGATATTAAACAAATCGCTATAACTGTTATCGTCGATGCGTGTGCAGCTTATTCAGTTTCATTAATGAATCCTCATTTATCGTTACTAAAGTTTCATTGACCAACGATGTTTTTATGTTAAACGATTGGTTTTTGGATTTTTATGATTTTCTCCGGATATTTATCGTTTTCATATAGAGATATAAATGATGTTTCTACTAAAACGATTCCAATACGTATCTTAACATTTTTTTATTTTATTGACAACAAACAGAAACCATACTGGCCATCAAATTACCATCGACTCCTTTAGCTGTACAACTTCCGTTAGGTGCACTCTCGTTTATTTTGACTGATGGCTTCGGTACGGTAAATTGCTTCCTTGTTCATCATTTCTGATTCCCTGTGAGTCTCACGCACTAAACTAAAGACCGATGGGCGCTACGTGCGTTTGCATAAACTTTGGTCTTGCTCGTATGCCTCGTCGCTTTACCGTCGAGTTTTAATACCATCAAAACTTCGTTCTCCACGACTCAAAGCTTCGAACAACGGAAACTGCAGTCAATCCTTATAGCTAGGGAAGTAATTTTTCAAGAGCTGGGTCATAACACTATTTAAGTAAGGAAACTCCATCAAGCTGGAATCCGGGCTACTTTATATTGGCCCTCGCATTTTTTTTGTTAGCACATTTTTTATCCCCGTTCACCTCCCAGTTGAAGCAAAGATCCTACTGTTCCTACTGTACACGAAAAAAATGATGGGTCGATACGACCCAGTTTGCACTCGAAGAGTTAATATTCTTAAAGCCAGAAATCCCTTTAGAATTTTCAAAAAATCGTTTTTTTACATATTTCGAAAGTATAATACCCAAAGAATATACTGACCAAAGGAAAAGCCGAAATAATGAATATTTGAGGAGTTATCGCATATAGTGTAGAGCGGAACGACAGCGCGACAAAGGGACAGAAACTTTAAACGCGATTATCTCGAAACTACATTTTCAAAAACTGCTCGCTCCAAAAGTTATCGACCGATTTCGATGAAATTTTGGGAGATCATACTCAGTAATATTATCGGAAGGATATATATGAAGTTTGAAAGGTAGCGTGTAAATAAATACCTTTTAAGGTATCAAGTATGTCGAAAATTGGTCGAAAATTCGAGCTTTAGAGTAAAAGCCCTCCCAAATGTTCAATTTTGCACTTTGTCGTCATTTTTCAGGTATATACTTCCCCTTAATATGTCAGTAAACGAATGACGTTTGTTAAATCTTTTTCTAAACAACAGCAAAAGAGTGACAATTGCAGCACTTTTCGATGTCACGGAAAATAGGCGTCCGAGGACCCTTAATAACGACGCCATTTTGTGTATCATCGTAACAAAAAAAAAATCTTTTCAAACTTGAGTACTTCAATAAAATTATGTTAAAATTTGAAAATTATTAGATAATTTTATACCCTTTAAAAAAATTCTCGAAAAAATACCTATTTTTCACGCTGTGATAAAAAGTGCTATAAACCTGTCTAGACCGTAAGTATCGTTTTTTTTATTATTGTATGCTTTAGTTAGATATGCAGCCTACACTTAACACATATTTACTCGAAAAAATAACTCATAATTTTATGATATTAAAAATCACCCCTGAAAAGCGGGAGGGGGGTGATTTTTAGATTTTTTTTTCTTATTTTTCCTTTTCAACTAACACACATTTCCTTGATCATTAAACTAAAATTCTAAAACTTCATGACTTTGGACATGGAAATCGAAGAGTTAACAAACAAAAAAAAAACACTCACGGGCTAAATATAAAATTATTGTATGCTCCAATTATATAAGCAACCTATACTTGACACATATTAACTCGAAAAAATAACTGATAATTTTATGATATTAAAAATCACCCCCCTTCGCTGTAAATCAGAAGGGGGTGATTTTTAGGTTTTTTTATTTATTTTTCCTTTTCAACTAACACACATTTCCTTGATCATTAAACTAAAATTCTAAAACTTCATTACTTTGGACATGGGAATCGAAGAGTTAACAAAAAAAAAAAAAAAAGCACTCACGGGATATATATATTTCTATCCAGAACGTGAAGGACTTACAAGCCATGAGTTCCCCTGCTGGAAAAGCAGAATTCAGCAATAAACTTTCCGACGATGCATCATCGCAATACCGGTGGGATTTCCAGTCCTGCAGGAGGGTGCAAAGGCTCAAAGAGAAAAGAGAAAGACAGACGAGCACACGGACAGAGACAGACGAAGAAACGGTGTGTCGACGTGCAGATGATTCGGGTGAATGCCAGTGTGCCACCGCATACACAAAGCATACTTAAATTTCTATACGAATGGAGAGCACACCCGGCGTCTGTCTTTCGTCGAGAATTCAATGATGCGGCTGTGAGGGATTCATCGGCTTTGGGCTTGGATTTTGCGGAATGGCTAATGCAGCCAAATGAATTTAACTCGCTGCTGTAACGAAACATAACGTAAACACTGGGAATTAAAAATTAAGGGCGCAACGTGTAGTCAGTTTAACTGTCAGTTAAGCCCTTTTTGTTTGGTGGGAGTAAGTATGTGTAGGAGTGGAATAACTATTGAAGTGTGTGCATGAATGCAGCTTCTGCAATGCTTCTCTCTCTCTCTCTCTCTCTGTCTCTCTCTCTCTCTCTCTCTCTCTCTCTCTCTCTCTCTCTCTCTCTCTCTCTCTCTCTCTCTCTCTCTCTCTCTCTGCTCTCCTCTCATCCCCCAAGTACCGGAAGGTATGCGGTAGATATGACGACAGTACTATTAAATCTTGGCCCGCTTTGGACTCTTTTTCTGTCCTTTTATCACATCCATTAGCCAAATATCTATTCCTATTAATGTAATTATTTTATATAATTTAGAAATTAATATTTAACTATTTATATACAAATATTAGCATTCATCATTTGGGGAAATCAGATTTTCGAATTCAAATTTAGATTATCTCGAATGAATTATAAATTAACATTTTCGAATTAATTCAAGAATACGAATTAATTATTTTAGAAGTATGACTATTGATTCTACTATTTTAGATAATAATGTTTTAGAATTAATTGACAGGATGCTACGTTTTCCATTTAAATTGCATCTTCTATTTAAATTGTAATCCGATATTTCGATAATATGAATTGTTCGCTATCTTTATTGTTTTGCTGTTGGAAAATCTAGACGAACAAAAAATTCGTCCTGGTATGTTAAATACAACAGATATGAAATGTCTCTTTCATATAAATACATAAGATAAATCATATATCGTTGGATAGCCCTTTTCAAGTGAACAAACAAGTACTATGACGACCAACTCGTACAAGTTGTCCGGTTCGAACTATACTCTTCGGAAAATATAAAATTCTTAGTTCTATTAACAATTCTTAGTTCTCATAACAATGAAAATTAAATCATTTTCAAGACAGGATTACTCTAATCGGACAGTGAATCATGACTAGCACATCAGTTATTCTTATGTTATAGAAAATTACTTTTTTCACGATGTATCATTTATTTTGATTGGTGCCGATACCAGATTCCATACTTCTTTGCCCATCATCCTTTAAATGGGTTTTGTACTTCATGGAAAAACTGCGATCGAAAAAAATACAGTGAAGGTGTGGCACAGTATGCTCTAGCCAATTGCGATGTTGCAATGCTGGCCCAATGTTTGAACAAAGATGCTGCCATTTCATAGCCAATCAAAGTTTGAAAGCCTGGAATCTAGCATCACGTCAATGCAGAGAAAGTACCGGTTGACGACTTGATCATCTTACCCAATGGTAGGACCAATGGACCAGCATTTGCTAGCGCAAGAAATCCGACTCTTGCGGTAGCTTTCTGGAGCCAACCATGTGCCAATACTGTTCGCCATTAAGAGGGAGCACACCCTTTCCCCTCGCTGTCAATCACTCAATAAATTCTCACGGATTTCCTAAACGGGTCTTCAAAATGTCATGAAACTTGACCAGACAATGTCAAATTGATAGACAGCCTGTATTCTCCCCAAATTTATCAAATCGAAAAAAAAATACAGATTGTATTGCCACACGAGTGTCCTGATGGAAATGCTGTAGAACAAAAAGTTTGGGTTTGTTTGGGTTGTGACGAATCTTCAACTTTTCATCTATCGCCCAACGATCTACTGAGAACTGGCACACATCTGCGGCGCTCCCGGTAGAGGGGACCCTAAAGTTTTTTTTATGCATAGATCTCATTCCCTGCGCCAAAGTCTACCCATGCCAGAGTGGGAAAGTTTTATTCGGGTTTTTCGAATCCCAGCGGGGTAAGCCAATGTTAAATCTCTCAACGTTAAAAAAAAAAGCAAAATCTTTAGGACAAACAGTTCGTTAGCAGCGTTGATTTGAAGTGCTGGGTTGTAATCCTAATGTAAAGCGTCTGTTTCGTACTGATAGCATGAGGTTAGAGGCTTACCTCTAAAAATGGCCTAGCATTGACTACAACTTTGACCAACTTTGGCAGTAGTGTCCAGTCGATTTTGAGACCAAAATCGTTACGATATCAGTGCCTTCTTGGCTCGAGGATATCACTCCGATAATGGTTCATTAACCGACCGACAATTATGCCAGGAAATGGCCAATCCTGTTGGAAAGTTGGCGCAGTACCGGACTGGCGCCGGACCAGTTTTATATTTTTTATCGGCCGTTTGGTTTTGAACGCTTCTACCATTTTATTGCACTTTACGCAATCGCACTGAGACAAGTTTATCCCAAGCGAAATTTCACTTCCAAATTCCTGGCAAACTGGAAAGGATCAGGTTGCGGTTGCAGAAAACTTGGTACAGGTAGGGTTTTAAACGAGCACTCTATCCACCCCTTAACCAGTGAGAGTAGTTTAAGCTTGCCAGTCAGACGAAAACAAAAGTGGTTCAAGTTTGAACAAAAGTGGTTCAAGAGTTTGGGGTTTGATTGGAGTCAAATTGAATCGATCAATATTGAAAAAAATCGAAATTTCAAATGATTTAATTGACGAACGTTTCCACTCAGATGGATCAATGCAATTAGAATCTGTAACTACGATTTATGAAAGTTATGATTACAAAAATCCCAAAACTGATTTAAACTAAAATAGAGATAAGTTCAACCCAATAATAGCAGGTATAATATCGATTTGCCGGTATAAACATAGCAAATAAACCGGAACTCCAAATTATCGAATTATGAATATTATGAAGGTTTATAATTTCGAATTCATGAAATCTAAGAGCCCAATAGTCGATCATTCAGATTCGCGATGTGCAAAAAAGAAAACCATCAGGATAGCAAAAACTGATGGTTGATACACATTACTTGTGCTTTAGAAAAAAGCTGATAGATGGTGCTGACTGCTGCTGTATTCTGATGCAGAAATCATCTCGAAAGTGATATTAACTATTTAGATGTTTGCTATTTTGGACTATCGATCAGACTATTATTGGCGAACCTACATATTCGAAGTTCGTATTCTCGGTGTTTGGCTTTACTGTTCATACGATATTATCGATGTTAGGTATTCGTGTTTTATATTTTGGAGGTAGGATATTTGTAGATGATGAGATCTGTATTTGTACGAATGAAAGTAAATCAAAATACATGTACACGAATCAATAAGCTTTTTAATAAATAATTATCTGGTTACATCCCTATCGATAAGATATAGGCTACATCAAGGATGGGAAACTCTCCCTTCACAAGTTATTTGGACAATCCTTTTGAGCTTCACTCTTCGGAAAGTTGCTTGAGATTGCCTAGAGAGCGGTTAAAACCTTCACTCGTAATCTATAGTACCCAAGTGGTAAAATATTCAATAACAAAGAGAAAGATTGCGAGTTAAGAGCATAACGAATAAGTCTCCGTTCACTTCGAAATTTTGAAACGACTATTCTCTCGAACGGCTGAACCAATTGGTATGAAATTTGTTGTGAGCATTCAAGACGATGGCACCGAGGGCCTCCTGCTCGCCGTTTTTGATAAAAATGTTTTATCCCTGAGAAATCGCGATAAGAAACCAAGAACACGCCTCCGTTCACTTCGAAATTTTTAAACGACTATTCTCTCGAACGGCTGGACCAATTGGTATAAAATTTGTTGTGTGCATTCAGGACGATGGCACCGAGGGTCTCCTGCTCGCCGTTTATGATAAAAACGTTTCATTTTTGAGAAATTGCGGTTTAAAACGTTTCGACTATTTCTCTCGCACTCCTGTGCCACGGGGTAATGTTCATCATGCCTTTATAGGTGTGACCATTACAGGTTAAACTCAAAAAAGCATCTAGCAAATTTAAAAAATACATTAAAAAAGTTTACTATTTCGTTCGTCACCCTTAAGCCGTTGGCAAGTTTTCAATAATTCTGGACATATTGGAGGCATCCAGGCTCGTGGGTTTGCACGTTCTTTGATGACAAACTCGATGCTCGACGTGTTCATAATGAGGTCAATTGGTGTTCGCTCGGTATTATTCGATGAATATATTATCAGGATATCTACGCGCCGTATGCAGCACGTGACTTGTTCCTATTACACGATAACGCTGGCCAGTCAGTAAACCGCGAAAATATTCATCCCTCGTGATCGTTACCTCCATTTTATCGGATTTTTAAAAATCGGAAAAATTCAACCATACACTTCCGTCCTTCTGATACCTAGTCATGGCTCTCTGATAATCGTTTTGATGATCCTGAATACCCAACGTATTTTGCATCGAGGGCCTTTTTCACTCGAGAAAAGAGAGCAAGGAAAATTATAGAGAAAATTGTGCGTTAAATACGCAATTTGTACGAGAGCGAAAAAATGATCTCGGTTGGTTCTCGATCACTGGGCACTGATCACTTGAATGGGTGATCGCTCATTTCACGTTTCAATGGTAGCTCATCATAATATCATACGATAAAATATCACCCACAAAATATTAAGACGATAAACTATCACGACCTCAAAATATCACTATCCGATAATTTTTTATTATTACATAGGATACATTATATACATATTATATACATTGGGGTGCTTCTCAAATGGGCAAACAATTTTTTTTTAATTTTACTCGTATCACCCATTTATTCTCTTCTATGATCCAAAAAAGTACTAAATTTTTTTTCAGATTTTTAAAGTAATATTTAGGGGTCGCTACCGGCCAGTAAAATAAAAAAAATATATGTATTTTTGAATAGTATTTTTTTTCAGTGAAAAAAATTATAATCATTCTTAAATCATATAATTAGTAGGGAGTTATGATAATGAAAAATTAACTATGATAACAATGTATTTTTAT
>JAPYZJ010001797.1:0-26165 GCA_030522765.1 Ophioninae sp. B BG-2022a
CTTTGTTCAAATCGCGTCTACTGCCATACACAATAAACATTATATTCTCTTACAACTACCAACCCTTCTGACTTTCATTATTGGGGCTAGAACCCCATATGTACTCGCGTACTCTTATCCAATAGTACTTGTAAGAGTACGCAATTCCAATTTCTGATTACTTTTGTTATTTTAAGTCATATTTTTTAATTTTGTTTTTTTCTATGTTACTTTATGAAAGATGTTTAAATTGCAAACATAATAAATGCTTAATTGATTTCCTAGACTTTATATTTATTTTTTTAGAATATTTTGAACCTTAAGTGCGTACCTCTAGACCAGATTACCCTATAGTACGACATATCGCAGAGAGTCGGCTTGATTGACTGTGAAAATCCATCGACTTTATATCCATTACGGTTTTCAATATAATAAACAATAATGATCCGCACTATCTGAAAAATGTTTGTTAATTATCGTTGCAGAATTCGACTCGGCTCATTGCTATTGAAAAAGCTTTACATCCCTTTTCATCGCACCCGTTTCAATGTCAAAATCTGTTTTCGAATCTGATCCTGAACCCCTTTGACCTTCTCAATCCAAATAAATAAGCATATATGACCTCCAGCCTTAAATCAAACGTTCCAAGGTCAAGACTAGAATAGAATGGGACGAATAAACAAAATGTGTTTTGGAACCTGATCTTGAACCCCTTTGACCTTCTCAATCCAACCAAATAAGTATATATGACCTCCAGCCTTAAATCAAACGTTCCAAGGTCAAGACGAATGAATAGAATAGGACGAATAAACAAAATGTGTTTTGGAACTTGATCTTGAACTCCTTTGATCTTCCCAATCCAAACAAATAAACATATATGATCTCCAGCAGTAAATCGAACGTTCCAAGGTCAATACGAATAAACAAAATGGGTGTTGATACATTGACTGTCTACCTGATCAAACCCAAACGAACCCAAACAAAGAAAGACTGGGGTTTGGTTCTTTGATCCTTGGAATCGACTTTTAGGACCTTTAGGTAGAATGTGCTCGGCCTCTAGTGATACCGGGAAGGAAACCTCTCACATGTATGACCAGATGTGTTCGTGTCCGTTTATTTGTACGTTAGGTCTAACGTAACGTGTACAGCCCGGTAGCGCGCATAATGCAGACAAATCGTAATCCCAGCTCGGATAAACGAGCAACTCGATTAATTTCCGGATGATCCTTGTCAAAATATAGGCAGAGGGGAGATATATAAGAACGGTAAGATAGATAGTAGCCGGACAAATGTTTTTTTCGTAACGCACTTACGAGAAGTACTAAAAATTCGATCATCTCTTGCCTCTTAGGGGAAGATAACTTTGGCCCTTCAAAAACATTTTTTTTTTAATTTGCTACAGCCTTGGTGGAAACTCATGAAATAATGGAAAAATATCGAAACGTAATTCCTATCACAGACGTATACGCGTTTTGTCAAAAATCCTACATTTTGAAATCATTAAATTTGATTAACGAAAAGTTACACATAATTTTTTCTCTCGAAAAGCATATTTATGAAACCTCGAAGTTTTGCACCAGTTTTTCACGGAATTTTTAACGGGATCTTTTTTCCACTGCCGAATGATTAGGTAATTTTTGATATTTTTCGTACCGTCCCTTTTTTTTGCAAAATGTTCTTCTACCCTCTTGATTCATCTTATTATACACATGTTAATTGTTTTAGGTAATTAATATGTTTGAAAAGTTTCAAATAATGAACAACATACCACGATTCACATATTTTATTATTTTATACAATAATAGAGTATGATTTTTGTGCAATTGGAATAAAAATACTTATTTTGAATACAAAGAACTGATTCTTTAATTTGACTTAAAAAATAAGGACAATATTTAAGACGTTTGAAGAAAGAAAAATCATTATACATTCGTTCGATCACCAAATATTTCGAAAAGTAAGCACACGGATAAAAATGTATTTGTAATGTAAATAAACGTAAAACGACACGTGGATGACATTTTATCACGGCATTGGCGTCTTAAAAATTACGCAAAGAAAATCGAAGATTGAGGATAAAAAAAAATAAATAATAGAGATAATAGGGCCTTAATGAAGATCGAACATACGAGGAGTCTGACAACTGTACAAACTTAATTCGCGGTATCAATTAACATAGTTCATTATATTCGTCCCATTTGCATTCCATTTACGTCACACCAACATTCGCTAAAAATTGAGCCTTTTGTCTACGTCACTACTTCAATTGAAATAAAACCCGGTTGTGCTCGCATACTTGTGAGAGTCTTCGTTCACAGGTGAAACTCTGAGCAACCAAATTGCCAAAAATTTGGAAGAATGAAAATTCCGATTTGTTCTCTACTTCTGTGCATCACGCTGTGCTTTGTTGAAAGTGAGTATGTAAAGTTGAAGTTTTTACTTGATGTGAACTTCTCTGATAATGTGAAAGTATTTTAAGCCGTACAGCTGCTTAAATAAAATTTGTACTCTTTTGTTTGGGTTCAGCACGTGCGGGTGTAACAAAAGCTTTGCTGACTATTAGCAGACGTCTAAATACGAAAAATGTCTGCAACTCGAGGGAATGCATCGATCTTGGTATGTCGAAGAAATGCTGATAGAAGTGGGATCACATTTGTCAAAGCGATCATTGAAATATCGAATTGAATTACATCATCGAAATATCCAATTAGGTTCGATTATTGAAATATCAAATGGAATTCGATTATTAAAAGCTCAAATTAAATTCGATTCGATGTTTGAATGACCGAATCAAATTCAACATTAAATCGAACATCAAATTGAATTCCATAATCGAAATATCGAATTTACTTCGATAATTGAAATATCGAATTGAATTCGATAATCGAAATATCGAATTTAATTCGATAATCGAAATATCGAATTTAATTCGATAATCGAAATATCGAATTTAATTCGTTAATCGAAATATCGAATTTAATTCGATAATCGAAATATCGAATTTAATTCGATAATCGAAATATCGAATTAAATTCTTTCATCGAAATATTGAAATATCAGTTTATATTAGACCACTAAAATATGAAAGTGAATTCGATCATTGAAATACTGTATCGAACTCGATAATTGACACATCGAATTGACTTCAATCGTTGAAGTATCGAATAGAAATTTATCATTGAAATACTCGAAACTTGATAGCCATTCAAAAATGTTTACAATAATCCAAATATCAATGAATAAAATGAACGTTTCAATTAACAGCATCCAAGCTATTGGAGAAAATGGATCCGAGAGCAGACCCTTGCGAGGACTTTTATCAATTCACTTGCGGTGGCTTCCTCAAGGCAAATCCGGAGATTTCAAAGGTGTACAGCAAGCGGGTATTTGAGGATGAAATGCGTGCGAGCATCAAGCGGCTGATTGCAGCTGATATCGAGCCCAGTGAGCCACGACCCTTCAAACGAGTCAAAACTTTTTACAAGAGTTGCATGAACACTGGTGAGTGATCTGATTACGTAACAATGACTATCGATCGTATCGATGCTTCGTATCGATATTTCAATTGCGTATTATTGAAAAATGTAAAATCAAAGAAAATTAGAATGATTGTAAATTGATTCGTTCGCACTGTTCTTCGCAGACGCTATTGAGGCGAAAGGGCTCGAGTTGTTTGGACAACGCTTGCGGGACTTGGGCGGATGGCCACTGGCCGAAGGGAAATCTTGGAACGGCGATGCTTTCGATTGGAGACGCACTATTCACATGTTTCCCATTGAGGGTAAAAATACTGCCTCGAACACGGAGCATAAACTCGGCCATTTGATTGACTTCGAGGTTCTCATCACAGGCCATTGGAAACGAATTCATATGGTTCGTAAGCATTGTTTCATTGAAGAAAGTAATTACAAATTTGAAAAATTTTTTACGATTAATGTTGGTCGTTAAAAAAGAAAAATCGTTTGTGGAAGTAGATTGCGTAGTGTTTGGAAATAATAGACTTGTAACTTTATTCAGATAATCCATGAATGGATTATCTAGATAAAGATAATGGGCAATCTTTGTCCAGTTTACCCATAACATAATAATGGATAATCTTTATTCAAATTATCCATAATCCATAATATAATATAAGGTTATTATCCATAATATAATAATGGATAACCTTTATCCAGAAGATCCACTATCATTATTAATATCGTCATTATCGTCATCACGGTCATCTTCATCATCCGTCATCATAATCGTCGCATCACCATCATCATCACCTCCATCTTTGTTATCATCCTAATCACCGTTGTTACAAATATTCTTATCGAATAGCTACAACCTACGAGAGATCCCAGTTGGACTAATTTGAAGGACCTTATCAATGATAACACATCGTACACTTATTTCGATACGATGTACCAAATGGCCCTGATGCTCGGTGCTGATGTCATCAGTCCGATCGAGGAAATCAAACAAATGTTATCCTTCGAAAAAAAATTAGCCAAGGTGAGAAACAAGTCTTGCTTTAATTACAATAAAAAGAGTACAGTTGTAAACAAATATGAGTGTTGGACCCAGTTGTAAAGTGTATCATTCAAACGGAAGCTAACTACAAAAAAGTCGATCAACTTCTCAATCGAACTCGAATGGAAATGAAATCTGAAAATGTCAAGTTACTGAGCTGAGCCCTGGACACTGATGTTTTTCTGTTTTCATTTCGACGCAGTTGAGGGACTCATTTTTAGAGTCGTCGGAAAAGGACAACCCAATAAGCATTGGCGAGCTGTACGATAAATATCCGAGCGTGCCGTGGATGACGTACATCCGGTATTTTGTACCACCAAGCTATATCGTGACCGATGACGAGATCATCAATATACCAAATCCGGATTACTACGTCAAACTGGAGGCCCTAATGGCTGACACCCCGAAGAGAGTCCAAGCTAACTACGTTATGTCCAGAGTCGCCCTCGTTAGCGCAGCTTTTTCGACCAAGCAGATGCGCGGTCTCGTTCATCATTTTCTAGGCAAACAGGCTGACTTTCTCAAGGACGAAAATCGGGCGAATTATTGCGAGAGTCTGATTATGGGGCACCTTTGGCGAGGCGCCATCGCCATGTACGCGAGTAAGCTTTTGGACAGAGACTACGTCATCGCGATATCGTCGGACATCAAATCGCAACTGGATCATCATTTAAAATCGGTAAGCTCGCCAATTTTTGATGAATATTCGGAATTGGAGCTTTTGCTGGAATCAGCCTAATTTATTTTTTATTGTTTCTTTTATGGTTATAGTAAATGATACAAAGTAATGTTAAGCGCGTCATTGTTTGTCCTTAACGATTTATTTTTATTCGGCGCGATTTTCAGTTTGTTTGGGTTTAATTCGGGTCGGTTGGGATTTCATTAGGTTTGTTTGGGTCTGTTTAGTGTTGCTTGTGTTAATTTGGGTATGTTCGGGTTTGTTTGGGTTCCTTTTCGGATCGCAAGTTCATACCTAAACGGCCACCCATTCGATTATTCTTGCCCAATTCTGAGAGCGCCACTTACGAACATTTACCCTACTTTTTTTTTCGAAAGGCGAAACTTTTCCGTGTTTATTCGTCGTCTCTATCCATAAAATCTTCGAAACGTGATAAGAGTGCTTTTGGAAGAGTTTCTTGAAGCTAAAAAAAAATTTAAAAAGTAATGTCAGTCAGTCACAAACAAGCAAGTTTCCTGCAATTGAAAACCTACAATAGTATATTTGACAGTATATGTAGTTCGTTCTCTTATCATTCTAAATGAACATACAGTTCAAACAGCATTTTCCATCGTTTTACCGAAGAATACACACATTGTATTAATTCTTATGTATTTTCACATTGAATAAATTTGAATGTTTGGTGGCCTGAACGAAAACGCTTTAGGATTGGTTGAATCTCTCGTGACGTCAATGCAAGTAAACAGATTTTAATTACACAGCCTGTAATTCAGATGGTTGAGATATAACCATTTTTTACATTTCGTTTTACTTGTACACTCATAGTTATTCGTCGCGACCACACAATCTTATCAGATTTCAAATACGAATGAAGAACACTTAGCACAACCTCGAATAACTCAAATAATGAAAATGATATGAAAATAAAACGTAATCAAATTTTTTATCGTCACGAACGGTAACCGCACCTTGACGGATTAAAATCATATCCAACAATAAAATCCTTTATTATATTGAAATCCAGAATTATATTAATAGCAAAAAATCACACAGTACAGGTGGAATTCTGAATCGGTGAAAAAAACTGCCATGGAAAGAGCCGCCGATTTGAGGACTCACATCTATTACGAGGACGAATTTTTGAACCTCACGAATCTGGAAGAGGCGTACGGAAATCTTAAATTTACCGAAGATGATTTTTTTGCCAACGTCATTACTTTGTCGAATCACAATCACGACTTAAATGCAAAAGTACTCACGAAATCTTTCAACGAGTTTCATAATTTGTTGGCGAAAACTGAACCATCTCGATCTCACTACAAGGGCGCAAAAAATACGATAAGTAAGTAAAGCAATTTTTCACGTCGGATGATGGTCGTGTATTAAATTTGACTGAAGAAAAAGTATTGTCCTTAATTTGTCTTCCCTAGATTTGCTATATTTGATATTGGTAATTAAGTAGGCTCCCTCGGATCTTCCACTCTAGACTAGATTCTCTTTATTTGGGTTTGTTTGGGTTTGTTTGTAACGGGTTTGCAATGTAACGAGTGTGAGACTTGGTCCTGATCCGCCGTTCCCTTAATGGGAAACTGATCACGAACGGGTTGAAAAATAAACAATAAATAATAAAAAATGGAATATATCGCAAACAACCGAATGTATTAGAATTTCCAATGTACATAAAAAAAATATCAAAATGGAGGAGAAGGAAGGAAAACAATTGCTTGTTT
Organism: Ophioninae sp. B BG-2022a; assembly: GCA_030522765.1. Lineage (NCBI taxonomy): Eukaryota > Metazoa > Arthropoda > Insecta > Hymenoptera > Ichneumonidae > Ophioninae sp. B BG-2022a. The sequence continues at coordinate 6,904 of JAPYZJ010001797.1, forward strand.
TCTCACCGCTTTTTTCGAAAAATAAAAATAGTAAAAACATTTTTAAATAATTCTAGTTGATTCGGTTTTAATTGACAGAACATGTGGTTATAATTTCATAACAATCAGTTCAGTAATTTCGAAAATGTCAGCACAAAACCATGCAAATCAGACAAAAAATTAACTTACGCTCAATCAGGGATTTCTGCTCCATATAAAATGCCAATTTTCTTCCAATTCGATGGTTTGAAAGTTTTCAAGTCCGGGCTTAAAGTCGAAAATTTTCGAACCCATTTTTGCACAGTATTTGATGAATGCCCACATTGATCGTGCCCTCGATTCGAAAAACCGTCGCGTGACGAAAAAAAATGGTTCGAGTGTTCACGTTTGTCCATTTTGCCACCAGTAATTCAACAAAGCACGGTTCAGGGGATGTTAATCGGTAAAGATCGGCCGAATTACGTGAACTACGCTACAGTGGGATCGGTGATCGGCCACGAGATGACTCACGCCATTCTCGATTCTGGAATTTACCACGGAAGTGATGGCAAGCTCCATCGGAATCGAGGCCTCAGAAACGAACCGGAATTCAAAAATAGTGCTCGATGTCTGGTCGATCAGTACTCGGCTTACCACGAGAACAATAAGGTAAGCCTTAAAAGATAGCTTTTCGATCAATTTAATAAAATTTGGAACTTTGGTAACTCGCATTCAGAGCTGGATGACGTAAAAACGTATGGGCCAAGTTCGTGAACTTTTTCTTTAAGGAGAAAAGTGCACGAAGAGGTATAACAGATTATTTAGATTTCTAAATTATTTCAAATTTTCAATTATTCAAATCAAAATCTGATTATTTAAATCTAAATTATTTTAGATTTTAAATTCGATTGGGTTTGTTTGGGTTGAATAGGAAAAGTACTCGAAGAGGTGTAACAAACCCAAACAAACTCAAACCTAAACTAATTATTTGAAATTCCATCGGTGAATTCCCGAAAACTCTCTGCCTCCGATCGTGATGAAATTTTGCACTGACCTTTGTTGGAGTTTGGGTTTGTTTGGGTTTATGGAGAAAAGTGCACGTAGAGATGTAACAAATCCAAACAAATCCAAATCCAAACAAATTATTCGAAATTCAACCACTGAATTTCCGAAAACCCTCTGCGTCCGATCGCAATAAAATTTTGCACAGACCTTCGTTTCGATATTCAAAGACTTTGAACCTGACCTAAAAGAATTTCTAGAGATTCGCAGTGGTTTTCGCCACATTAAATTTTCAAGCTTTTTAGTAAGATTTCAAACCTCCTTCGCTGCAAATCGAGCAGAAATTTTGGACAGAATTTGCTTTTAATATTTCGAGAAAATTCCTAAAAAGATTTTTCAATACTGATGACAGTTTCTGAGACATCGAATTTTGAAGGAACTTTAATCTAATAATTTTCTCGTAAATTTATTATTAACAGTTTCAGGGTAGGAGAACGATGTCGGAAAATGCAGCTGACGTTGGCGGTTTGAGGTTAGCTTACGACGCTTATAAAAATTGGACAAGGGGTAAATCCGAGGAGCCGAGGCTGCCGAGATTCGAGAAATATTCGGCGAAACAGATGTTCTGGATAAACTTCGGTAGCAAGAGCTGTCGAAAACAACGATCGAACATATTGGGTGATAGTAAACACAGCAGCTACAAATATCGTGTCATCGGGAGTATCGCGAACATGCCAGAATTCGCGAACGATTTTCGTTGCACGAAAAATTCCTTGATGAATCCCGTTAAGCGATGCAACGTTTGGTAAGGGCGGGTCATCGTTTCTTCGTTACGTCACACGGGATATGAAAAAATCGTTTGATCAAATAATTGTTTGAAAAAATCAAAATTTTTTTAATCCGAACGAGTTCCTTCGACCAATTTATCGAAGTCTCAGTCCACCGATAATTACAATGCACTTTCATCGACTTCGAGAAATTCTGGGATGAGGAATCGAAAAGCAAACCCAAACAAGCAAAAAATTCATCGGATTGATTGACTTTGAAATATTCGGGATAATGGATCGAAACAAAATCCTAATTCGAGACATCGTCGTTCCAACGAAGAATTTCCACTCTTCGTGGATAACTGAAACGGGCTATTGTCCTTTTTCTCCTTCCCATTGCGTGGCGAATCTAAGGAGGTTCGTCGTTTCGAGGAGAAATCTTCAAACGTTTTTGTAAAATACTTGAAATACTTTAATACTTTAGTAAAATACTTGAAATACTTTAATACTTCAGTAAAATACCTTAAATATTTTAAAACTTCAGTAAAACACTTTAAGTATTTTACTTAAGTATTTAAGTACTTACAGTAATCATTTACTAATACTTAAGGATTTACTAAGTACTTGAAGTAAAATACTTCAATACTCGTTTTTGTAAAATACTGTAAATTACCTTTTCTTTAAATAAAATAATACTCTCTTAAGACACGTTTTTAAAAATACGTCCACCTCGATTTCAGTCCTTCGGAAATAGAAATCCATGTGAAGGTCTTAAAATAAACTAGCTAGATACTCAGCAGCTGAAAAAATGTTCTATAGCTAAATAGAGCCAGTAGCGTTGATACTTATCCGTGTATTATTTTCACGACCGTTTTTTTATCGATTGCGATAAAAATAGGAATGCGAAAACATGCCCGCGATTTTTCAAAACAAGATTAATTAATTTCGTACCTCCACTGAGTGAGAAGTTTAATAGAAGTGCAACTGCTTGTGCGCGTATTTGTATTTTCCATAATTTCGTATCGCATAAGCTCCACGGCTGTCACGATAAGCTCTTTGAACGTAAAACGTTAAGAGGAATTTGCGAGCCACCGGAAATCATCAGGCACGACAACTTAATGAAAAAAGATAAAAAAGCTGAAGTAGAAAAAGAAAAATCAGCATAAATAATATGGACTACAGCGAGAATAATTAAAAAGTGCGCTCTCTTCCAATCAACCGATCGTCACGTATCCCCCACTGATACTGTAGAATCGTAGAATATAAGAAACGCGAACTTGACCGTTTCTTCGTCTTGATCGGAATTTGGTACTTCGAGAACTTGGGATTAGACGCGATATCAAAGTTCTCTTCCTCGAGCGTTATCATCTAGAAAAAAAGAGAGAGAGAAATGGTGAGCAATAAAACGAGGGATAACCCTTCAAGTGTATACTGGGTCGTTTTGAACCATAACTTTTTTCGTCCAAGTATTTTTCAACCCAGACCGCACTTTGATCAAATGTTTAGGCATTTTATTTTCGTTTTTGTCAAAAAATAAATGTAGGCCATAAAATATGGATCATTGAGCTTGGTGATAGCAATATGATGATAGGAAATGATATAATTATAGAATAATTAGATAAAATATTAAGAAATTAAAAATAAGATAGAAATGATAAAATAATAGAATAATTAGTGATAAAAATATGATAGGATAGAAAATTGATGATAGGACAAAAAAATTTAGGACCATAAAATATGGATCATAGATCATATCATTTGCTAGAAAAAAAGTCTCTATAAAAAGAAACAAAAAATGCGTATTTACCGAAATACAATAATTTGAAAAACGTGATGGGTCAGATTGACCCAGTATGCATTTATGTCACTGAATCAATCTGACCCATGACGTTTTTCAAATGATTGTATTTTGGTAAATACGAATTTTTTGTTTTTTTTTTGTACAGAAGTTTTTCGTGGTTAATAATCCATACTTTAACCGTCCGGTCAATGACCAGGTACCCGGGTATCCATTTCAGCTTTGCAGATAGAATTTATTAACTTTTTCTTCAAAAAACTGTATAATCGTCTGGATCCCCGAAGTTTAAGTAGTTTGAAACCCAATTTTTGTCAAATTTTGTTATAATCAATTATTTAATAATAGTTATTAACCATCCAACGATCAAACGAAATTATTAACGATATTGTTTATTATTTATTTCAAAGTCAAATTACCTCAATACTTTAATAGGTAGTCTGTTTAGTGTGTATAAGCCCGACATTCATGCATAATAACTTCAGTAGGTACTCTGGTGCTTGATTATTAAACGAAGGAGGTATCAAGCTTGATAGTTAATAACTATTATTAAATAATTGATTATAAAAAAAATTTGCCAAAAATTAGGTTTGAAACTACTCAAATTTCGGGGATCCAGACGGTTAAACAGTTTTTTTTAAAGAAAAAGTTAATAAATTCTATCTGCAAAATTGAAATGGATACCCGGGTTCCTGTTCATTGACCGGACGGTTAAAGCCCTGAATTTATTTTTTCACATATAAAGGTTAACGGCGGAAGTGTGCACTCGAAGGGTTAAAGTTACATCGAATCATTTGTCCCGTAATTCCCCTGGGAACTGTTACGAAGTCCATCGCGAATAAACTCTCGGCCCCATTCCCGTGGGCATTCGGGGTAACGATGATTCGCGGATACCTTCGCGGAGCTGAGTTTCCGAGTGAACTCATCGCCGGTATAAATCATGAAAGAAGTGTTCGAGTGCGGAACACAAGAAGAGGGTAATTGCATCGAGCTCTCGACAAATCCAAGCGCCACTATTGGCCGCGTGTTTCCTGCCAGTAACTACCTCACGTGTCTAATGTGTTGTACCTGCGAGACGGAGACTGACTTGGTACCGGTAGCGATCGTGGACCGAGTCTCATCGTCGCGAGTATCGAGAATCAATAATGAATTATGAACGCGTTGAAGGTACCATTTGATTGTTAGACGACATCTAGATGATTGACCAGATAACGATCCTCAAATAAAAGCAATCCTACTATTCCTAAAGCACTGTTCCTAGCTGTAGGAAATTCCCAGATGCCATTCTCTGGATGATGGCCCGGTCATCATTATATATAGGGATTGATGGCTGGGGGTTGAGAAGTCATAAACCCAAACAAACCAGGCTAATGCAAATGATACTGAGGACCCAAACAAACCCAAACCAACCAGGACAAACCCGAACAAATAAAAACAACCCAAATAAACGAGTCTATTGAAAGTGAGATTCAGAACTCAAACACACCCAAACCCAAACAAACCAGGTTATTGTAAAGGAGATGGAGAACCCGAACAAACCAGGCTATTGAAAATGACATTGATAACCCAAAAAGACCCAAACAAACCAGGCTATTAAAGACAACTAAACTAATTACAGTGCAACCTTAATATAACGAAGCTCAATATAACGACTTCCTCGATTTAACAAATTCTTCGTAATCCCCTTGAATAAACCTCATTTCAACGAATTACTTGATATAACGAATATTTTCTTGTTCCCCTCCGATTTGTTAAATCGAGGTTGCACTGTACAACCCAAATAAACGAGGCTTTTGAGAATGAGATTGAGAACTCAAACAAACCCAAACCCAAAGAAAACCAGGCTATTGAAAATGAAATTGAGAACCCAAATGAACCCAAACAAACCAGGCTGTTAAAAATAACATTGAGAACCCAAACAAACCCAAACAAACCACGCTATTGAAAATAACGTTGAGAAACCAAAAAGACCTAAACAAACCAGGCTATTAAAGATCATACATTCTTTAATAGGCTAGTTTTCCAAATAACGAATAATTCGATCAGCTGATATTCCGATAGTGAATCCTAGATGGCTATCATCGGAGTTTCGGACATACCCTTAATGGACGATCTACATGGAAGTATCATTTGCTACGAAGACCCTAACAGGGAGCAGATTGGAGGATCCAGAATAGAGGATGTTTCCGTGCGATGTGAGAATATCTTAAGGGGAGCTCTCTCCGTGGAGTGAAACGTCGTTGAGCTGAATGGCAAGACCGATTTGCCACAGTTAAGAAACAGCGCGATCACCGTTCTAAATTTGAGATTGGGCACTTAGGACGAGCACCGAGAGCCGAAGACTTCAAATGCGTCCGTGCACGTCACACCAACAGACACACAACGTTGGACGCACTTACGTAGATTGGCGAGGTGAAGGATGAGGTATGAAAGGGCGAGAGGTGTCGGCCACGAAGGTATTTTGCGCGAATACGTGACTCCACTGTCCGGGCGAAATCCATTGCCGGTGTTCAACTCCCAATGACATTGCGGCTGGTGGAAGATGGATCTTCGCTCCGTGCATGAGGCTGCGGTACAGTCGAGTGCAACAAGCGTTTCAATCGGACGCAGACCCTCGTTGAAGCCTCGTTGAAGATTTGAACTTTGAGTCAGACTTTGTTGAATGCACGAATGCTTATGGAATCGTCCAGACAGCTCGGACTTCATCCAGATTCGATTCGATCTACTACGTTTTGATGAAACGGGTCAAGATCGGATTTTCAATGCGAGAAGTACCATTATCCGGCAGAAATGATGATGGAATCCATATCCGGTTGTCCATGCACTTTAAACGTTTTCGCGACGTTATGGATCATTCTGGAAGAGGCTGACCACTCTTCCAGTCTTTAGAAGCCAAAATGGCTGATGATTCCTTCCATAGGAAGCAATCTACCGACCTCGAAAAAAACTACTAATCGCTTCTCCATTCGAAAATCCCTGAATTGTTCAACCTAGCAAACGGCACAGCTGGAGTCAGTCGGACTTATCAAGACAGAACGAGGAAATCTGGAACGCTTGTGATATCGGACTGTAGCTGATCGAAATAGCTGGGAAAGGAGGAAACAGAGTTCAAACGGACACGGGGATGCTCGAGGCTGGATCGATGATCCTCAGTACTGTTCGATGATGTACAAGACGAGCGTAGAAAACGTGGAGCGAAGCGGAGGTGTTCTCAGAGCAATCAGTCCAAACTGCCAGTGATTCGAGGATCGATATTTCTATATTCCCTCTATCGATGACGCTTACGTGATCTTCGTTTGCCGGCATTTACGTGTTCCTGCGGACGTTCCGATAGAGTTTAATGGTCAGACGTCCAGATGTCTGCTCGCAGAATCATTGGCATTCCCGTGAGTATACTTCGATTCCGAACGTTGTTATTCCACAGAGGACCCTTCGGTGGCTTCATTCGAGCTTCAAGGTTATTCCGACGAGGGTAAAAAAGAGGCAAATGAAGGAAGGCTCTTTTCTATCGCACTTTGGTGACCGAGGAGCGTAGAGATTCGACCTGGCAAACTTTCGCTCTGAACGCCGCAGTAATCTCGGAAAGTACCAAGCTCGTAAAGCGAGGGGGAGCTCAGAGCTTCGTGATCCTGATCTCTCACGCTCCTTTCGTTTCGTTTCTTTTTTTGTTTCTTTGCAGGCCGCAAAAGGCGGCTGGATATAAACTATTTTCGGTCCCCCCGTCTTTCCTCCTTAACCTTCTCTTCTCTCCTCCATCCTTGGTGCACATCCCACAGCTGATGCTGCGAAAAGGACGGGATCTCAGCTGGAGGGGGTAGGGTGACCATTCCCATGTTAATATCCGGTTATGCGTAAAGTATGGTGGCGTATCGCCAGTTTGCATGGAAACTAAGGCATTAAGGAGTCCGGACCACCAGAGTCGCAGGATCGCACTCTCGTTCTAAGGGCATATCCCTCGTACCGTGGCCTCGGTGGATGACACGACTCGACCGCGATTCCCTTCTCCTCCGAAAACTCATTCAGAGATCGGCCGTCATCTACCTCTTTGTACATACCACTTTCGCTCCTTCTATCTCTCTCTCTCTTTCTCTTTCTTCTTCTCTCCCTCTCTCTCTCTCTCTCTCTCTTTAGTGGTGAACTGAAGATTTACGTAGCGACGAAACGCCTCCCGGATTTCGATCCAGGTAGCGGCACGTTTGACGACAAAACGATGAGCTTTTCCCGTTACCTGACATTGCGTAAAGTTTTCGTCGACGGATATTTGGAATTTCGTTTTTTTTTTTCAAAATCAAGTCAACCCGTACTCGTCCATTGGGAAATCGAAATATTTGATAATTTCGCCTCGTAAGGAACAAATGTTGAAGCTCCTCTTGACGCAGTGGGGTTTCAACGTTCATCTGGTGAAATTGCATCTCTCTTAGTGGGGACCGTGTATTTCAACCGACCGTGGGACATGGCAACCGCAAGCAAGTAACTATGCATAGATAAGCAGGATCGTCGATTATCCAAAAGATGCACCCATCAACCGTGAGATTATTAAGAAATGCAACGGGTCAGTGAAGGGCTGGAAGATATTGTCAAACCGCAAATAACTCCGGGCTATTGCGAACAGGTGTAAAATTAATGGCCTGTTAGGACCCCGATCGCATGCTCTTCCGTAGAACACTTGGAGGTTGATTCGTCATCATTGTCGCCGACAACGTATTCCTTGGGAACTGGCACGCTCTCCGGAGCCATTCTTGACTCGTTCTCAAAACTATTACACGCAGAAGCTGACACGTTTTATCAGCTATTTTTCGAATACCCTGAAGAATGGTCAAGACATTCTCGGATGGGCTTCTGTAGAGATTCTTGCGGAATTCTTGACGACTGTTGCGGAGAAAGATCCGGTGATACGTCATTCGGCGTTACATTGCTGTTAATTATCCTCCAGGTTATTTTTATCGTTATATTTCTCTTACTGTGTCCAGACCACTCTTTATTGTTTATCCAATACTTTGCACGCTTCATTTCCATTTTCTCCCATTTTATTTTTGTTGTTAACTTTATTATCATCATTTTGTTACCTCCTAACTGTATCTTTACATATTTTGGATGATATACTATTGTTGTTTTTTATACTTAGTTTTTCATAACTACCGTTTTTCATACTTTTGATATCGATATACAGGGTGTTCCACGTAAGAATGTCATCCGTGAAATAGGAGGTTGGGGGTGAAATTCTGAGGCGATTGATATAAGCATGGACGGTTCCCAGATCAACGCCTGAATTGTTATTAATGACGATGGATTTTTATACCTTAAAGATACATCCACAATTTGGTTCACATTCAACTCACCATTTCTAGGGAAAAATGTAAAATATTGTAGACAGGTTTTTCGCATTTTCCCAGTCTTATTTTGCACTTTCGGCAAAAATTCGGGCATATTCGTAATCAGCGAAAAATTTCCGATTAAATAGACCCTTTTAAGAGTTTAAAAACGGAAAAAAATATTTTTCGATTTTCCCGGCCACTTTTCCGAAATCTCAAAAATCACGAAATTTCAAAAGGGCGTACGGGGAGCTTCTCATTTGCTATAAAGATTTATTCGGTGGGTTTGGAAAAGCTTTTTGCCTGACTTAAATAATGGCGTTGGATTCGTATGGATATCTCCTATAGTTTTCCCGGAAAGTTCACTTGAAAAATGGCAAAAAAAGAGGCAAATGGGTATGTATGGAAAAATTAGCAAAAATCGATGATCCAACTTTGAAATTCTGCCAAAAATCGAAAAATCATCGGATTTCGATGATAAAAAAAGTGTTTTGAAGAGAAAATCATAACGTAGAGATTAAGCACAGACTGGAGTGTCGAATCCTAAAGGAAAAAAAGTTATCGATGATTGAGTACAAACTTTTTTCGCCCGGAAATCCAAAAAAATTTTGGATTAAAAATATTTTTTTATTGGTCCATTTCGATGTACTTTGACCCCCTGAGTATAAGTCTACCATTAATTTCCCCCAAAACACAAAATTTCCATGAAAAATTCGTGAAAAACTTCTAAAAACACGATTTTTCCATGAAAACGAGAAATTCAGAAAAAAATCAGGATGCCTGATCGTATCATTCTCTTAGTCGGATCGAGGTAACAATTTGTATAACTCGGGCGTAATAAACTCTATAATCATTTATCTACTCTCCGGCATTTCTGCTGTTCTCGACAACGCAAACTGGACACACGACGGAGATTCGCCATTCTCAGCTACCGTTATTCATTCCAATGTGACTTTATGGGGAAAAATTAGCGAGGGATCTCGGCTCGTCTCACCTTGAAGAACACAGGAAGGGGAGAAGGGGGGTTTAGGACTTCGGGCCATCACTTCGACCGGCGTCGCCACTTAGGTCGAGTGATGCATTCAACACCGTGTCCTACCACTCGCTCTTCTTTTTTTCTTTTTGCGGTCCATAATGGTCCATCGCGGGTTGCGGTACGCCCTCTCCTTAGCGCCCCTTAACACTTGACGATCCGTTTTAAAGAGCGCTTTTAGAAGTCCAGTGAAAATGGGAGAGTGAAACGGGAGGAACGACGAAGGTGGACAAAGCTAGTGTGTGCGTTTGTCTTCATGGAGGACTTTGAGGATTGCCAGGACGACGATCACCGACACTCACCCTTTTCCATCTCTCTCTCTCTCTCTCTCTCTCTCTCTCTCTCTCTCTGACTCTCATTCTCCTCCCCGTTTTCGCGTCTCTCCATTGACAATGAGAGTCTGTCGAGTGGCCTCGCCCATTCGGGCAATATCCCTTGTGGGTACACGAACGGAAGTCGCGAATTACCAAGTATTCGCGAGAGCAAACCGCGCATTTGCATGTCTGCCAGCAAAATTTCTTTCTCAAACAAGCCACGTCGAATGAGGGGTAGAAAACGTACGAGTATCGTTTCGCGACTACCGCGTCTTAAATCCAAACATTTGCCGGTCACCGCGTTTGCGCAGCCATTATGGGTCACTGTTGCAACCGTGAAAACCGCCTGGCGCGTCCTTGACGAAAATTTCGTTTCTCTTTTGGCACCGCCCTTGGAACGACCTTCTATACGAATATCCAAAGTTTGATATAATTTGAAATCGGTTGACTGCGTCTTAATGACCGACTCACTTTGGGTTCCAAATGTCGTCGGCCTGAAGACGCTTTCAGTGTTGACATGACCGGATGACGTCACGAAATATCTCGGATAACACGGTAGCACTGAAATACGCTTTTCGAGCTGTAAACGATCGTTTTGGAAATATGAATTACGTGAAAGCTCTCTCAATGAAAATCGTCATGTTTTCTTGAACTCACGGAGACTGAACAAATCATCGAATGATTCATGGCTAATTGAAACGTCTTGCGAAAGCGAGATATTTAAAAAGACTGGGAAGGAAACGTCTCGATATTTGGTTGTCTCATTCTCTCTCTCTCTCTATCTATCTCTGAATTCTTTTCATTTCGATATAATACGTCGGTGAAATATTCCTCATCTTATAAAAGGCGCTTTCACTGCTAGACGGTAAAGCTACTAGGATGTCCAATATAAAGTTTCTTCCAAGGTCCGCAGCAACGATATAAGGAATAAAAGTGAGAGAGAGCGAGGGAGAGAGAAAGCGAGACGCAAAGGAGAGGAAAGAGATCGGGGGATCCTGTACATCGCACCGTTAAGCTACAACGACTCGAGTTTGACCTCTAACCTCACGGGACAATGGTCGAGCGGTACTCCATAATTGTTATTTTAATAAGCTAATTTTCGCTACGTCGCAGAGCGAGTACCTTTTTTTTTTTTCGCCCCAACTGTACACCAGCTATAACCTGGCGCGGTGTGAAAGCCGATGGAAAGAAAAGAGCCCGGTGTCTCGAGGGAGCTTCATCGATGTCCAACCTCGCCCGTATGCGAGAACGGGAGAAAGAAAAAGAGAGATATTAGCGACCATAATATACCACGACATACGATCCTCTCACGTAGGAACGTATGCCCACTCTGGTGTCCGATAACCAAAAACGCGAAAATCCATACAAAATCCACGTTTTCTACTCATTTTCCACGAAGCTCGAAATTCAATTTGAATTGTTAACCTGTACGGTCGTGGATTCGTCCACTTTCAGCAGATGTCGATCAAGGAATTCTTGTGTCAGCTGATTGGGCTCCAATCACTAGAATTTCTAAATGAGAATCCTTGGTGAATTTCCCGAGAGAATTAAAACGAGAATCTCCAAGAAATTCCCCTAGGAAATTGAAACGAAAACCCCTAGGGAATTTAATCCGGAATTCACAATAAAGTCCTGAAGGATTTGAAACAATAATCCCTACAAAAATGTCCGAAGGATTAGAACTCAAAATGTCTAGGGAATTACCCAAGGGTTTCGATATAAAAAAACTCTGGGGATTTTCCCGAGAGATTGGTAATGAGAATGTTTAAGGAATATAATTGAAATGAGAATAGAAATCCCTATAATAAATCGAAATAAAAATCCTGAGGAAATTTCTCTCGGAAGATTTATAAATATGATACAAATAAGATTTCCGAAGGAATTTCACTCTGAATGTTTCTATAATTCGATATCGTCGAATCCCTCGACAATTCCCTAGCGAAGTGCCAAATTTCCCTAGGACCCAATAATCTCCCTAGGGAATTTATTGCGACCAGCAATAAATTCGCTGGAGTATACGAACCCAGTATATACGGAAACAAAAATATTTGCGAAATACGAAAGCTAAAGCTGAACAATTGGAAGTACCATTGCGTATTTGTTGAAACCAATGGATGGAGGCTCGATAATTTTCGCACGCTCAACTTCCCTCTAGGAAGATAAAGAATAGTTGTTTTGTTGTTTTGTTGTTGGTGGGAGCGGAGATGAGGAAGACGATGAAGAAACGGGAAATACGAGACCGTGCGTTATTCACGCACGTGAACGCGTATCCACGGGTTACGCGGCGATCTAAGGTCACCCCGGCAAGGGGGACCTATGGCGGGTGGAGTACGGGCTGAGAGAGGAGTAAAGTAGCTGCGGCGATGGGCGTAGCTCGTATTTGATATAGACCCGAGCCTCCACCTCTTTCTTTCTCTTTCTCCTCCTCCTCTTCTTCATGATCCTCTTCTTCCTCAATGCGTTAAAGGTAGTCTTCGAAAGCTGGTACAACAGTCCGAAGTTGCGAATAAGAGAGAGAGAGAGAGAGAGAAGGAGAACCCTACGAAGACGAAAGATGTGGAGATCCAGCTTGTGGAGGATAAGAAGTTCTTGCTCATTCGCCATCCACCTCTCTCTCTTTCTTTTACCTCTGAAAGAGGGAGTTCTTCCACCATTCGCGTTTCTCTCGAACGTACGTAAGAAGAAGGGAAACGCAGCGGGAGAGGTACACACGAAGAGACCAAGCAGGATGGACGCCCTCGGAAAGAGCACAACCAAGTTCCAATCGAATCTCCAACTTCCACCGGTCTTGAGTTACACGTATGGGCTAAAAACTTGCTAAAACCGGAGGACGCAAGGGCCAATATGGTCGTAGGGTCCAGCCTGCGGAAGTCTGCACGAAACAACGCGAAACGGGAAAAGAGAAAGAACAGGAGGATTCAAGTTTTTATTTGACTGTATTCATAGTGTGGAGGATGCTGGAAGTTTGATCCAGAAAACTGCTAGAAAGGTCTCCGGACTGTAGGCATTCAACACTTGCGGGCTTGAGTAAACTCCAATTAGACATTACCTGAAACTTCCAGGTCCAGTTGACCACTTAGTAAGTCTCATTGAACTTGGTTAGGTATGTTGATAATTGGATATATATAAAGCTTGCTTCAGATGACCCAATCATGGTTACAATGAGGACTGTTGTCGTTGAAAGACCTGTGGTCATCAAAGAAGACCAGTGTTTACCAAAAAAAAAACTACCAGAGGAACGTATTCATCGGTCCAAGAGCTAATAGGTTCATACTGCTTCATCAATGCAAACCTAAACAAACTGGTAGTACCTTTACTCCAATAGAACATGGAATGTCTCCTCAAAGTTGTCACTCCGCCATTTTTTCATTCTCAGCTGCACGTTTGATACGAGAAACCCAAACAGTCTGGATATCGAGTCCAATCCTGAGTGCCTTTGAGGACGATCTGAAAGGCTAATTAACTCAGCCAATAATAATTTCAACGGCTGAGGAACGCGATTGGACACGATGCAGCGAAGCTATAGCATCCATGGGATCAAACATGACGAGCAGTCTCTGGGTGTTATTTCTTTGTTCCTCGATTAAACGTTCCCTTGTGTGATTTTTTTCTTTGTCTGTTGTTCCCGTAGCAATTACGAGTCATACACGAGCGAGTCCTCTCTCATCTTTAGTTGAATCTGACCTTTTTAGCAGGTGTTCACCTCAGCCTTTTTTCTCCTTCAGAGTAAAGGCGTCGGAGGTTCACGGTCGAGCTGGTTGCGCGAAAGGTGCAGGACCCACATCCCGCAGCTTTTAGGCAAATAACGATCGAGAAGCGAGACATCAGGGTTAACTCCGTAATCATTTTCGGCTTTGCCGCAAAAGACTACCAAGCTCGTGAAACGACGCCTCGGATGAGTTGTAATTTTGATGCGCAATGGTATTTGTAAAGACTTCTGCGGCTGCCTTCAAAGATAACGTTGTTACCTGGACTGAGCAAACGTTAGTGGTCACTTGGATAGACAGCTAGATGATCAAGAAGCTGGCAGATCATGGTAGCTATCAAGCTAGGGTTGATCATCCTCAAACTCATCTACTCATTGACCTAGACAGTCTTCTGAATCTACTTGATCACTGTCGAAGTTGATTTTTCAAGTTATCATCTAGATAGTCTAATTAGCAGATACCTAGATGTCCCCAGACATTATCATTTTGCAATTGGATGGTGAACCATACCCTAGAAAGTCATTCACATCTCTGAATTAACTTAGCCACTCATCTGGCTGAGGGCTCAGGGAACCACCGAGGGAAAAAGAACACAGGTCACGTTTGCTTATGGCAATAGGTAAGTTGAGTTGGTTCTACTTTAATCCTAATATCGTTCATCACACATGAATATCAGGTAACGTGCAGCATCAAGATTCACCATTTCCTAGGCTATCCAGCTTGAAGAACGAGCATATATGATCCTCACCTCAGGCGCAGATAACTTTACCAATATGTTATGTGTGCATTGGCGGTAATAGATAATGCCAAGCTGTGATGGAGGTAGAGTACTTAATTGCCGCAATAAGATTGCGCCTCGTTGATTGCGGCTATTCGGTGAGCCAAGATTCTTCAAGAGCACGTACACACAGCTTGGAATCATTTACCACTGTATCAAGCTATCAGGCCACATATGGAATAAACCCATGTAGCTCATAATGCCTTAGCTGAGAAGGAACAGTTGCTGGCGTGCGCACATAGGTGACCTCAGCGATGCGTTTGGCAGGTAACTATTGGTCTGGACCATCGATCAATCACCTATTGATTCATCCCAACCTTCATCGTCCAACGTGGTGGTCATTAAAACTTCAAAATATTCCGTTGTTTGGGTTTAAACGACATTACGATAAAACCGGACCAACTTTCACCGTAGAATTGAACAATTGGATTTTTTATACGAGATCTGGAGTCGAATTGGATTATGCAGATTCTTGATGGACCCCTTGTGGTCCCGCGGTAAAAAGACCGGCGTGATAAATCTGCCTGAACTTCGAGGGACCTCTTGATGATTTCACTGCCGGACTTGCTGCCAATAAGGGGTCGGAATGGAACACAACGAAACATAGAACGCTGTTGCCGGAGAGTGGACGGGGTCATCAAGAGCGGCGAGGAGTGAAATTTGAAAGGCTCTCGATCTTCGGAGCGTGCGAGAAAGATCATCGGACTCGACCGATCATACATGCGGCAAACGACCACCGAGTGTAGGAGGGAAAGAGAGAGAGAGAGAGAGGGAGAGTGAGAAGGAGAGATGAAGAGCTCCTCTTACGATGTCGTAATGCACGATCCAAGAGTGCGCGAGTAATATCTCTATTAATAATGTAATTGCCGGGGCGCCCAGAAGGATCGTGCATGCTTGCACGACCATTAGGGCAAACGCGCGCCAGATCGCTCTGAGGGTTCTCTCCTTCTTCTTCTTCTTCTTCTTGATCTCTTCGGCTGAAGACTCCGCTTCATCCTCCTCCCTCTTGGGACGGTATTCTTTCTTTTTTTTTTTTTGTTTGTTGGTCAAGTGCTCGTACACATATCGCAACACACGTACACACATGATCGTCGTTCGAAGATCCTTCAGCGTGGCCCCAAGGGTCGTTTAACCGATCATCCAGTCGATCACTCCGATCGACACCAGCACTGAACTCTTGTGCAAGGTCAGAGCCACATTACGGAGGATACGAAGAGGGTACGAGATTCCGCCATCCTTTTTTTTTTATTTTGAACACTCTGGGCTGTTGTTTCGGTTTGTTTGGGTCTGTTTGGATTTTTTTGTTGTTGGTTTGGGTACGTTTGGGTTAGTTTGGATTCGTTTGCGTTGGTTAAGGTTCGTTTGGGTTGGTGTGGATTCGTTTGCGTTGGTTTAGGTTCGTTTGGGTTTGTTTGGGTTGTCGAACGACCCGAGAAATCAGAAACTTTTTTTTTCTTTGCCCAAAGAGTCTGGGCCTTCCAACCAACGCGCAATTCTGAAAAATCATCACAAATACGCAAGTGGCGCAATTTTTTTAAAGTTCCTGAAAACGTCTCCGTTTCGTGACTTTGCCAAGGTATTGCCGGTCACCGTGAAAGATGCCAAATCAATCTAGCATGTCTTCCTGGATTCTTGATGGCTACGATAATTCAAGGAGAAAGATGACCATTGGAGTCCTCGGTCAGGTGGGGCTCGAAGACGGGCTGGTCCATTACGAGGGTATTTCACGGCGCGTCACGTTTATGCCGTTCACGTGACTCTTTCTGACACTGTGCCATGAGCTCGCGACACGCTGTATGCACCGGCTCGAGTGGGAGTCACGTAATTTAACCTCCTCCAATTCGCATGCTTCAAACCTCGTCCGGCAACATCCCAGGCCAGGTATGTTACCAATCGTCATCGACAATACCCACCGGACGAGCCTCGGATCATTCGTTTGGCTTTGTTAAACATTAATTACGTTTAATATTATCGATTTTATCATGTATTGCTAGTACATTATTATTTTATAATAAATATTTTGACAATCTATCATTATAAGAATATATAATTATAATATATAATATATAATAATATTTAATAATAATATACATTATTATGTTATTGAATATATTATTATTATTATTATTATAGGTTTAATATTACCAACTTTTAGATTTAATCATCGCCGAATAAGTAGAGCAAAACATTAATTTTCGTTCAATAGAAAATTATCAATTCAATATTCTATAACGATATTTTATACGGAAACAATTTAATTAAATCATTATATGAATACAATTAGTTAAATGAATTTATAAATTTACATTCAATAAAAATGGGAAGTTTTTTTCATTTATTTAGCGATAACTGTAGTGACTGTATAAATATTCATAATCATGTTTCGTTATCAATAAAAACAATCCACGGCTATCTTACAAAGAAAAAATAAAATTATTTAATTAATTTAATATACCTAATAGTTTCATTAAATTGCTACAACCAAGAAAATGTTTCTTCATAAAAATATCCGTTGCACTCTATTAACAAAAAACAAAGCTTTACTTCGAAACGTTATCAATAACCTCGAATAATTTTTCAAAATATACAAACGAATAAAAAAAAATCATATTAACATTGACGAAACATAAAATTGACAATTTTACTAAATAATCGTACCGATAAAAATCAAATTAATTAATGCTCATTAAAAAAAAAATCTATATTAATTAAATCAAATAATTCACCGATATATATCTACAAAAAAAATGTTCGTGTCACTTTTTCGACGATAAAAATTTTCCACAACCGAGTCCCGAGGAACATAAAAAATCTCACAGCTTACCAATATTCGCAGGGACGTCTTTCGTTCGTCCTCCGAGTAATTATCATCTCTCGATATCGAGGCGTTGCATTCCCCTCAAGATCGTGACAATTTTACAACGCGGTCGCCACAGTGCTACCATTTTATGGTACTCACCTTTATAATACGAACTTTACGACCCAGGGGACGAACCCGAACACCCCAAACCCCGTTTCCCTCTCCGCCCCTCCCCACCCCCTCCCTCTTCCTCTCCTCAAGTAAATACATCTTTTCTCGTCGTTTAATCTGACGAGACTCGATGAAGAGCGAACCTACGGTTGGGTGGCGAGTCGAACGAAGGTGGGGGGGGGGGGGGGGGGGGGGGGGGGGGGGGGGGGGGGGGGGGGGGGGTCTTGGCGCTTCGAGTGTAATACTACGTGAATGTAACACGCGTTTATTATCGATATGAGAGATCTCTCTCGGGAATACTCGTGCGGGTGAGAGATACGATACGAGACGCGGTGAAACGTTTCAGTCCCGGGATTTTCTTGTGCTCCTCAGATAATTAACATCTTAATTAGGTATTCAGGATGAGGACTCGTCGTTCGATCACTTCGCGAGATGCACTTCGCAGCCGATAATTCAAACTTGCACATGTGTATATATATACATATATATATATATAAGTGCATGTATATATATATATATTATATATATGAATATGTACGTATATAAATGCATGTATGTATATACTTCACCTCATGGTATTGAGAGAGTAAATAATCGGGTATACTCATTGGCAGACTCGTCTTTTGCCGACAACGGTGACGCGCTAAAAACTCTTTTCCTCGTACGTCTGCAATTACGATCCGCGACGTCATTAGAACGAACACAAGAATGGGACAAAATGAAAAAGCTACAATGATGTATTTCAAACTAAGAGGAATGATGCAACTCGTTGAAAACGATGATAACGATGAAAATGATTAAATTTTGGGGGTTTTGTGGGGTTGAAATATGATATGGGGCAATGAAATACGATAATAATGTTAAAAAATATAAATAAAATTCGGTATCCTTTATTTATGATTATTTGATATAAAAATCGTTATCTATGGAGTTATGTATCGATCTTCATATACATAGACAGGTTGCCCCACGTAAGAATGTCATTCGTGAAATAGGAGGTTGGGAGTGAAATTCTGAGGCGATTGATATAGGCATGTACGGTTCCCGGATCAACGCCTGAATTGTTATTAATTTTGAAAGGCAGCCAATCAGGCGCGCCTGTTCAGCGGGATTAGCCGAGAAATAATTATTATATTTAGACGTTTAGTGTCACATCGCAGGTCCATGTCGATGTATTTTTATACCTTGAAGACAAACCCACCATTTAATTCGTCTTGAACTCTCCATTTCTAGGGAAAAATGTCGAAAAATTATTATAGAAAGGTTTTTCGTATTTTCCCAGTCTATTTTGCACTTTCGGCAAAATTTCGGGCATATTCGTAATCAGTAGAAAATTTCCGGTTAAACAAATCCTTTTAAGAGTTTAAAAACGGAAGAAAATACTGTTCGATTTTCCCGGCCACTTTTCCGGAATCTCAAAAATCACGAAATTTCGGAGGGTCGTAGGGTGAGCTTCTTATTAGCTATGGAGATTCATTCGGTGGGTTTGGAAAAGGTTTTTGCCTGACTTAAATAATAGCGTTGGATTTGTATCGATATCTCGTATAGTTTTCCCGGAAAGTCCACTTGAAAAACCGCAAAAAAAGAGGCAAAGGGGTATGTATGGAAAAATTGGCAAAAATCGA